>CAUYSK010081454.1:0-87799 GCA_963575035.1 Avahi laniger
TTATGAAACACCCTCTTCTGTGCAGGCAGTAGCCATTGTTCTCGGCAGAAAGACCCACTCCTGAGACCCTCAGAGCTCAGTGCTGGAAGCCCCCTTCCCTGCTCCAGGCCCTGCCCTGTCCACTGAGGGACACCTGACCACCGGGAATTGGTGGGAAGCAGAAGAAAGATCCTCATCAAATTTTCTGATTCTCCGCTTTCGTGTGCCCCGCACAGCTCTTACAGACTTACTCTCCCTTCTGGGAGGAGGAGGACGGTATCTTGTTTTATTTATTTATTTATTTATTTTTATTTATTTTTTTGGTATCTTGTTAAAACCTCAGGAATCGTTTAATCAATTTCTCCACATTCTTTTCCTCAACAGCAATAACAATCATGTTTCTCTTAAAATTGTACCACATCTTCAAAAACATCATCCCCTTTATCCTCTAAGTACCTTGTAAGTACAGCTGAAGAAATTGAGACCCAGATATGTTTAGTTATCTGCCCCAAGGTCTCATGGCATCTGAGTGCCCTTCACTCCTCATGAACTATGAATTGCCGTTTGCTACTTTTAAGCACTTTGTGCCGGAGCCTTGGTCTCTGGGCCGCCATTTCTCTCCACTGTGTTAGGAAGTCTGACATGTTGTCTTACATCCTAATAAGAGTTCAGATATCAGCAGCCACTCTTAATGTGGGGTGTGTGGGAGTTTAGACACGTGTAGGGTGTTTTCATGGTCACATGGGGACAGGTGTATCTAGCGCCTGAGGGCCAGAGTTGACAATTGTTTTGTAATAAACCGCACAGTCGTTTGCAATGAAGAATAGTCCTACTCAAATTCTAAAACACCTTCCTTTAATGCTGTGTGCTCTGCTTCTGATATATTATTTCAGTGCCTTCATTCACTCATATATTTATTTCTCCATTCATTCATTCAAAAATGATTTTTTCCATGTCTGCTGTATGATGTGGACTTTTCCAGGTGCTGGGAGGAATGCAGACGTGAACACCAGGCAATTCTTGAGCTTAGGAAACTCCCTGCTTAAAACAGTGGGTAACGTGCTTTCATGACGAACAAGGGAGAGGGAGGAAGACTTTAAGATACAGATGCTGAGGGAGCAGCTGATTGGCTTCCTGCCTCCCCCTACCAAGCCAGAAAGAGGAGAATTCTGGGATAAAAAGAATTTTTATTACCCAGAAGCCTGAATTACAGTTCTCGAAGTTTGCTTCTTCAGACGTACTGGGTCAGTGAGTCTTACCGTCTTAGGTTGTACAATCTCTTTTGAGTTTCTGGGAACCCCTTAGAATCTCAGACTTGAGCTAATGAGAGAACTGGGATGAGAAAACTGCAGTTGGGTTCCAGTTTTGCCACTTGCTGGTCGCAGGACCTTGGGCCAGTTTTTCGACAGTTTCGGGTATCAGTCTCGTCACCTCGCACGGGATGTTAATTGCTAACCTGCCCAGCTCATTGGCTTGCAGTCCACAGCAAATCATCCTGCTTAAGAAAAGCCCAAGGAGGGGCAACGCCAGGCACTGTAGCAGACGGGACGCTCCGAGTGGCAGCCCACTCTGTTTCTGGTCAGCTCTCGCTGTCAGGAAGTTCTTCCACCTACTAATGCTGAAAGTCAAGGTGGGTCTGATGTTTTTGGAAGGTGGTGTATTCAGAGAGGTATGGATGCAGGTGGGCGTTCTCCCGCCTCCCTGACTGGCTCAAGCAAGTCACAGGAACTGGAACAATACAATGAAGAATGACCTTGCACAGTCCCCTTTGTTTGTAGGTGGGAGAGTGCTCGTGCTTCTGTGCATTGCTCTGGCAGAGGCTGAGTCAGGCACACAGCCCACACTTGAGCTTAAATGCCCCTTACTCCACTCCTTCCCCAACCTCGCCTCCCCGTCCAAATCACACATCATGACAGACTCGGCTGGCTGTGTTGAGGAAGGCCGGGGAGGCTGGGGGCTGCAAGCAGCAGGAGCAGCATGAATCTGCTCACCCAGTTTCCCGAGGGGGAGGGGAAGTGGGAGAGGCCAGACTCCCTGGTCCTTCTCTTCGATGGCTGCCGCCAGCGGTGGCCTGGGCTCTCCTAGGGTGACGAGGACTTGTCCTGGGTGGCAGTGGTGGTGGGGTCAGGTGGAGAGAGGCAGAGGCCAGGCTGATGTGAGAAGTGGGGGCTAGGAATTTCCCACCTCCCTACACTCCAGACAGAGTCCTGCATGCCGAACGACAAAAACAAAAGCCAGTTTCTCAGGAAGGTTCTTCCTGTAGTGTGACTTTGATTCAACATGCTCATCACTTTTCTGTCTTTGAACTCACTGATGGTGCTAATAGAGACCAACAGCAGATAAAACACAATTAACAAGGGCTCATTAAAATGTAAATCAAGGAGGTGCCACCTGCAGAAAAAGAAATGGTGCAATTAAATGTTTCTGAAGATCAGAGTATCCTTTTAAAAAGGCTTAAAGAAATAAGAGAGTTTAATTTCCTAGTTGTGAAGTTTATTAATAGTGCTTTTGTTCAGGTTCCAGACAAGGGATAAGTACAGAGAAGATTCGGGAATGTATTAATTTGAATCATACTTTCTGGTAATAGGACAATGTTATTTCTGAGGTCACTAACACATCCCTGATTTTAATGTTTCTTTTTATTGTTAGTTTTGTAAACACATAATTATGAAAGTACAGAAAGGAAAGAAAAAATATCATGCTTAATATCCTGTTCTAAAACAATACTTGTTTGTTTATTTATGTTTTGTTTGGGGACTGTTCCTTCCATTCTTTGTCCTTGTGATGCATACATACTATTTCTAGTATGTAAAATAGCAAAATCTTGCTAAGAGTCAGCATTAAAGTTTTTGTGTTATTTATTCATTTGAGAACTGCTTATGAGACACTTGCTTTGTGTCATGCACTGTGGTTGCACAACATATGTGGCAGTGAAAAAAGATGTAGTCCTGCTATTAATATTAATAGCCTCCCAGGGGAGGCATTTTCAGGTTCTTGGTGATTGCTGGAGAAAAGCATTTCGGGATGCACTATGTAAGCCAGAAACAAACAGCTTTCTTGGTAGTGAAAGTACACTCTCTCAAGAGAGAGGCAGTGGGCAGGCTCGAAAGGAAGAGGTTTTTGTCTTATGAAGTTTCGCTAATTGAGGGGAGGAATATTCAAGGTTAAGGGGTTAGTTTTTACTAAGAATTTGGGTAGTAACTTCTAGCATTGGGTTCCTTCCCATTTTCGTACTTTTATGTAGTTGTTTCAGAACTGTCATGGTGATTTCAAGGGTGGAGAAATTTTAAAACCACAGTGCAAATTATATTGTAATTAACCGAAGTTCAGTGAGGTGACCTAGATAGGTGACAGCCAGTTGAAACCAGTCCTTGTCTGTGGTTATCAGCCCCCTTTAGTCAGACTTTAACACCTGCCCTCACTCTGCAAGCCCCTGAATCTAGACTCAGCCCCGTCTCCTAGTCTCCTACTCTAAACTGCCATCAGGAACCTTGGAGAGCAGGATTATTATTTTAGTAAGATGAAAGAACTGCTACTGAAATCTACTCTTCATCACCCTGCTCTAGGAGGGAACCCCCAATGCATGAGAATAGAGAAGCCCTTTAGGACCTGCTACCCAGTGCAGAAGTCAGAAGAGGGATATAATGCTTCATCTTTAAATATGAATCCCTCCCAATTGTTAAGATCCTGGACAGGAAATGAAGTCAAGACAGGAAATCATTTTCCCCTCCTGCTTTCTCCCACCCTGTCCTCCTTCATTTCCTGTCTTCCTGTGGTTACTCTTTCTTTAACATGCTTTATCTTTCCTTATTTCTAAAATTCATTATGTGCACAAGTTGTTTCATTCTTGTATTCTTTTTTAAGGATTTGAAGTTTTTGCATTTCCATCAAAAATACTATCTTTATTGTTTTTATTTTTGGATTTATGGCATTTGTCTCTGTCAACTAATATATAATCTACTTTTATAAATGATTTATGAGCACTTGCAAAGAATTTCTAATTCCCTATTTTTAAGGCAGAGAATTTTGTCTGTGTTAGTTTTGTTATTTATGATTTCTCTATACTTAATTTATATCCTCTTGATCTGTCTTTGAATAAGATAGGTAAATTATAGTCCTCCATTTCCTGATTGTTGCTGTCTCTTCTTCCTGTGGTGTTTGGTTTTTGAATATTGGTGCTATGTTACCGTGTGCATCACCATGGATAGTTGTGCTCTGGGTGTTATTTAATGTTTTGTGGACATAATTCTACCTTGTGTAATATTAAAGTGGTGAACTTTCCTTTTTTTCTTTCTTCTCTTTATCTTTCTCTCTTCTTTTTATTTTTTGTTTTTTCTTTTGGTATTTCCATTTTCTTGGTAGGCCTTTGCCCATCCTTTCATTTAAAACTTTTATTTTGTTTCACTTGTGTCTCTTGTATGCATCATATAGCTTCTTACATAGATGACATTAACCTTTTAATAGCATAAATGAAAATATAAATATAAATATATATATACACATATATAGTCTTACTTCTATCTTGTTTTTTCTATATTTACAGTTTTGCTTTTAAAGTAATATTTGGAAATGTTTTATTATTGTCCTCATGATTACTTTATAGTTATAACTTTAAATAAATAATATCAACTCTTTGTTTTTTATCATGAGCAAAAAAAACTTAAAATAGTTCCTCTTAACTTCTTCATTTACTTTCTCTTCTCCATCATGCAAGCTCAGTTGCTATTATTATTTTAGTTAATGTCATACTGTTAAAAACACTTACACTAATATTCTACATTCTTTAATATTTCAAAAAATAGCCTTTGATTTTGACATGCACCAACTTATTCTTCCTCTCTAAATCATTTCCCTTTATTCTTCAATTTACTTTTTACATCATTTCTACATTTCAGAGACTATGACATTCCCGATCTGTCTTGTTATCTTAATTTCTATTTTTGTTTCAGTCTCACTTTTACTGGAAAATGTATTTATTATTTACCATTACCCCTTTTGCTATAGTTTACCAGTCATCATCTGGTGGGCTAAAGCTTGTGTTCTAGTAACGTCCTTGAGAAGATCTCAGACAATAATATAATCTGAATTCTTACATACTTAAAAACTCATTGTGGCATTTATATTTGAAAGACATCTTGGCTGGATATGAAATCCTTGGTTCGCTCTTTCCTTACATAGCTTATTAAAATAACTCTAGTATATTTGGCTTTGAAAGTTGTTATGGAGAAATCTGAAGCCGCCTTGATATTTCCCCTCTTTTGTATGATTTGGTAATTTGACAAGCTGCCAGTAACTTGAAAATTCAATAAATATTACTGGAGTACATTTCATTGTTGACCATTGTAGGATAATTTTCCATGACTCACCTTGTGTAGACTTATGTTTTCTGAATCGTAATTCTTGATGTATTCTAGCTTTATGAATTTACAAAAACTTAGTTTTTCTTTTTCAGGAAGTCTAATTGCATAAATTTGTTTTCCCTGTATGTCCAATTAATAAAATGTTCTTGATTCTTTTAAACTCTGTCTTTATTTCTGTTTCCTTTAGTTGCATTTCTCATATTTACTTTCTATGTTCCTTACTGTGTGTTGTACAATATCAGTTTACCCTTGTTTTTCTTCCAATTTTATCATCATTTGTCTGATGGTTATTTTTGTCTGTCTATTCCACATTTCATATCCTTTCAATATCTTGCCATCTCATCAACTCAGTTCTAATAATTCTGCTGTGTAGTGTTTCCTTAATAATGGGCTTGCCTTATGAAATATTTTTAAACTGATGACAAAAAATATGTCCACTATTTTCATCTGTTCCATGTCACAATCTTTTTGGCATGTGTTCTTCATTTGTTAGTAATCATGCAATTTTCAACCTTCTTTTATTTTTTGCACAAATGTTGTGCTAAGCTTTTGTTGTGATTACTACTTCCTTGGAATGAATTGGGAATTCCTGACCAGGTATCTGCAAGAGGGTCCTGTTGGTAGTTAGGACCAGGTATCATTAATGGCCACACAGTGCAAAGGCTCTCTGTTTCATTGCCACAAAGATAGGGTGCTTCCTGTAAATATGTGAATTCCCCACATAGCCCTCCCTCCTCTGTTTCCCTAGAAATATAGTTTAGGGGCAGAAGTGGCTTTTCACATTACCCAATTAAAAACATTTTTTCTTTTTTCTATTGATACATAATAGTTGTACATATTTACAGAATACTTGTGATAATATGACACATGTATATGATATTTAATGATCAAATCAGGGTGATTGTGATGTTCATTACCTCAAGTATGATCATTTCTTTGTGTTAGGAACATTGCAAAGCTTCTCTTCTAGCTATTTTGAAATATGCAACAAATTATTGTTAACTATAGTTGTGCTACTGTGCTATTAATATCAACCACTAGAACTTGTTCCTTCTGTCTAAAACTATGTTTGTACCCATTAACCAACCTCTCTTTATCTCCTCTTCTCCTGTTTCCTTCCCAGCCTCTGGTACCCATCATTCTGCTCTCTACCTCCATGAAATCCGCTGTTTTAGCTCCCACGTGTGAATGAAAACATGTGATAGTTTCTTTCTAGTCTTGGCTTATTCCTCTAGTTCCTTTTATGTTGCTGCAAATTACAGGATTTTATTCTTTTTATGGATTAATAGTATTCAATTGTGTATATATACCACATTTCTTTGTCCATTCATCCACTGATGGACACTCAGGTTGATTCCATATCTTAGCTGTTGTGATTAAGGCTACAGTAAGCATGGGGTGAAGATGTCTCTTTGATACACTGATTTCCTTTCTTTTAGATACAAACCCTATAGTAGGATTGCTAGATTATCATGGTAGTTCTAGTTTTTAGTTATTTGAGGGAAGTCCATACTGTTTTCCATAGTAGCTGTACTAATTTACATTTCTACCAACAGAGTACAAGCTGTCCCTTTTCTTTGCATCTCCACCAGCATTTGTTATTTTCTGCCTTTTCAATAATAGCCTTTTTAACTGGGTGATATATCTTGTGGTTTTGATTTGCATTTCCCTAATGATCAGTGATGTTGAACATTTTTTTATATACCTGTTAGTCATGTATATGTCTTTTATTTATTTTGAGAAATGTCTATTTGGGATTTTTGTCCATGTTTTAATCAGATTATTTGGGCTTTATTTTTTATTTTTTTGCTATTGAGTTATTTGAGTTCCTTGTATATTCTGGTTATAAATTTCTTGACGAATGGATAGTTTGCAAATATTTTCTCCCATTCTGTAGGTTGGCACTTTGTTGATTGTTTCTTTTGCTATGCAGAAGATTTTGAGCTTGATGTAGTCTCATTTGTCCATTGCTTTTGTTTCCTGTGCTTTTGAGGTCTTATCCAAAAATTCTTTACTCAGACCAGTGTCCTGAAGTGTTTCCCCAATGTTTTCTTCTAGTAGTTTCATTGCTTCTGGTCTTTAATCCATTTTCAATTGATTATTGTATGTGGTGAAAGACAGGGGTTTTTTGGCCTTTTTTGCTTTGAGGTATGTTTCTTCTATACCCTGTTTGTTGGGAGTTTTCATCATGAAAGAATGCTGAATTTTATCAAATAGATGGTTTTTGTTCTTGATTTTATTAATATAGTGTATCATGTTTATTAATTTTTGTATGTTGAACTATATTTGCATCTCTGAGATGAATTTCACTTGATCATGGTGAATAATCTTTTTAATGTATTGTTGAATTTGGTTTTTTAGTATTTTGTTGAGGATTTTTGCATTTATTTTCATTAGCGATAGTGGCCTGTAGTTTTTGTTGTTGTTGTTGTTGTATCCATGTCTGGTTTTGGGATAAGACTATTGATGGCCTCATAAAATGAGTTTGGAAGTATTTCCTCCTCTTCAATTTTTTGGATTAATTAGAGTAAAATTTGTATTATTTCTTCTTTAAATGTTTTGTAGAATTCAGCAGTGAAGCCATCAGGTCTTGGGCTATTCTTTGATGGGCAACTTCTTATTAAAGCAAAAATAAATGAAATTGAGACTAAAAATAATAAAATGTCAACAAAACAAAAAATTGGTTTTTGACAAAGTAAACACAATTGGCAAACCTTTAGCTAGACTAAGAAAAAAAAAGAGAGAAGACCCAAACAAATAAAATCAGAAGCAAAAAAACATACACTATAACTGATGCCATAGAAATACAAAGGATCATTAGAGACTATATAAACAACTATGTTTTGACAAATTGGAAAACATTGAAGAAATGGATAAATTTTTGGACGCATACAACTTGCCAAGATTGAACCATGAACTATTATGGAAAGCCTGAGCAGACCAATAACGAGTAAGGAGATGGAAGCAGTATCACACTATTCAATTTAACACCAGCTTGACGCCCACTTGACACATGCTGTTGTACATATTTTGCCCCTCAGAGGGTGCTGCTTGCCTGTAAGAAGTTTATTTTTGATGGTGCATTCTGAGATCTGTGGAGGGTGGGGTTTTATTACTGACATCTCTCCTTTTTACAGTTTTGTGTGACTCCCACATGAACTTGATTTTTTTTTGGTAGCCTTTTCAAATAGTTGGATGTCTCTTTCAAATATTTATCAAAATTGGAAAGTATATATTTTTTCTTCTCTTGTTGATTTTGAACTGCTTTCCAGGAGCAGATAAGAAAAAGACTGAGTTACATAGCCTTGTCTTGTAATCTCTCATCTTCAATTTCTTATTCTATTAAATTTCCACCAGTTTCTCAGTAAGACATGTTTGTGCAAAGTGCCTGAATATTCTTTTGGATCTGAGAGAGTTGTTCCAAGAATATCAGAGTTGGGTTGATCCAATTCCAAGCCTCTCATGACTCTCTCCTTTGTAAAGGTAAAAGCTTTCTTCAAGAGATCCACAGGGCACACACGTATCACAGAATTTTGACCGAACATGACTTAGGAGGTGATAGCCTAGACTGGAAACTTAGATAATATTTGTGCATGATACTTACTGGCTCTTTTGTAAGATTCAGTTTCTGTAAGAATATTTAATAGCCATCAATTCCATTGCCATTAAGTAAAAAAGGGGAAATTCACAAACAAATAGACAAGCTTTTGACCCCCCCAAATAAACTCAGCATCAATTTCTTTTAACTTCACAGGTGATCTATGCTTCATCTTTTTGGTAAATTGTGTTACTCTAGGAGAACAGATGGCATTTGCTGGATATACAAGTTGACAGAGTTTATGGCACTACCGTTTCATAGATTTCTACCTGCTCTGAGAACTACAAAAAAATAAAGTGATTAAAAAAAACCCAGAAAGTCACAAAACTGAAAATTTAAAACACTCTGCCCTCTGTAAACAGTCACTGTATAACATATGGTTAACATACAAGTTAACCATATTTAACTTTAAAACATGATTCACCAAGTTGACAGCTCATAACAGTTGTCTTAAGCAGAAAAGTGCATGAAAACAAAGAGATTAATTTTCTTTTCTTTTTTATGCATTCATGTACTCATTGACAAATATTTGACTTCTACTGTGAGGCAGGCCTTTGCCAGGGAGAGGAGGCACAGTGGGGAGGCATTGTCTACATGCATTCAGTGGTCTTTAAAAAATATATACACCTGATTATGCCACCTTTCTCTATTCCTTTCCCCCTCTAAAAATCTTTACAATGTATCTTCTTGTCCATTGACTAAGATTAGAACTCACCCTGACATGCAAAACTCTTGCGTGTTCTGGCCCCAGCTATGCTCCGACTTCATGTTCTGTTAACCCTCAAAGGCCTTGTCCACTCCTCAAGTGAACAGCATGCTTCCACTTCCGGCCCTTGCACTTGCTTCTCTTTTGCCTGGAGCAGTCTTCCTTCAGATACCCGTATGACTCATTTCCTTACTTCATCTGCTCTCTGCTCGGGTTTTTCTTCCACAGTCAGATCAGCTAACTGTCCTGTCTGAAACAGCATCTCTTCTCACTGTTGCTCAAGATGGTTCTTTTGTCCTTATGGCACTTATCACTACTTGACATTATATGTCTCTGTCTTAGTACTTTTTGTGTTGCTGTAACAGAATATCCAAGACTGGATAATTTAAAAAGAAAAGAAGTTTATTTGTCCCATGATTCTAGTGGCTAGAAAGTCCAAGATCGGGTGCGTATCTAGTCGGCTTCTGGGAGGGCCTCGTGCTGCTTCAACTCGTGGTGGAAAGTGGAAAGGGAAGCAGGTGTGCACAAACAGACCAAACACAAGAGCAGACTGATGTTATGACAACCAGATCTCACAAGAACTGACCTGGTGCCTTGGGAGCTAACCCAGTCTCAGGAGAACTACATTAATCCATTCATGAGGCTGGAGCCCCCATGACCCAAACATCTCTTAAAAGCCCCACTAGCTCTCAATACTATTACACTGGCAATTAAAATTCACCATGAGTTTCAGTGGGGACATAGAAAACTCTTTGCTTATTGGTTTGTTTATGCCCTGTCCCCACTAGAATGGAAGATCCTTTAATGGCAAGACCTTTTTCTGTTTGACTTATTCACATATCACAAGCCCAATAACATGCTTGCACATTTGGTTGGCGAATAAAATAATTAATATATGAATTTAATGCTCAGAGAGTATGAAGTGAGAAGACAGAGGGTCCAGGTTAAGGTGAAAATGCTCATATTTCAAGGTAGGTGAAGGAGAAGTTGCCAAGCAGTGGGCATACAGTCAGGAGTTGTTCTGGAAGATAAGAGAAGAGACAGGAGGAGGGAATGGACAATGTCATCAAACGTGGCTGAGAAGTCAAGAAGGAAAGCAACTGAAAAATTCCCATTGTATTTAGAGACATGACTGTCATTGATGCCCTAGATAACAGTAATTCCAAGTGTGTATTAGAAATGGATCTGAGATAGAGCGGGTTACAATGTGAGGGTTGAAGAAATAGAAAAGGAGCGATTGATATTAATGATTGAAGATGCATAATAACCCTGATTAAGTGGGGAAAATTATAGTCATGGACTAATGACTTGTTTCCTTCCTCTGACCTGCTTTGCTTATGGCAGATGTCAGAGAGGATTAAGGTTGGGCTATGGCTACTTGAGGCACCTCAAACCAGTTGTGTCTACTTCATGGATTCCTGTGTGAGTTCATACACCCACAGAATCAACACACCAATCACAACTGTCTTGCCTAAATCACAGGCCTATAGAAATAGCCAAAGGAGATGTCGCTCCTAAAAGTGCTTTCTAACTCATAAGAAAAATGTAAAAAAGCATGTGCAGGTGCAGGACTTATCATGTGCATGACTATTAGTAGATTCGTTTTGCTTGCCCTTGAATGCTGACTAAATTATGCCCTTACAGATTCCTGAACAACGTTGGTTTCTTTTTTCCACTGATAATGATGCTGACTTGGATGGTGTCTGTGGCCAGTATGGTCCGAAAGCTGGTTTATGAGCAGGAGATCCAGATAGAAGAGGTAAATAGACTTATACCCTGTTTGGCAGACAAGAAGGGGTAGGCTGGGGTCTTTGAAAATGGATCTTGTTCCATAACTGACCTGAGTCTCTCTGTTGTGCCCTCCCTCTCCTCTGCTGGGGTTCCTGTGTACAGTCCAATGAAGTCCCTGTCCCAGGAAAATAATTTTATGTTAAAGTCTGAAGTACTGCCAGAGTTTAACAGATATTTTCTATTGAGATGAAATAGAACCAAAGAATAATGATATGAGATTGAAAGAACAAAGCCAGTGTTGCTCATTCAGCAATTTTTATAAAACCCAGAAAAACCTAAGGGCAGACTTTCCATCTTAATTTATGGTTAGAATTCTCTGTGTAGAGGGAGGGGGCCAAGATGGTGGACTGGAAGCAGCCTACACATGCCACTCTCACAGAGAGGACTGAAGGTGGTGAATGGATATCCACCTTCAGATCAATCATCTAAGAGAGAGTATTGTGAATTTAAAGAGAGGAGACAGGAGGCATCCAAAGTGAAGGAGAAGGAAGAGAGATGACCTGCTCTGCAGTTTGGAGGTGAAATGGGCACACATGTGGGGAAGGCACAGAGGGGAGAATCCTGGGGCTTCACACTCCCCTGACGATCATTCCTATCCAAGCTATAGGAGGGACCTTCCACTGCAGAAAGCCACAGGACTGACATAGGGTGACTGGAGACTGGAGACTGCACAGCAGCATTGCTCTGGAGATATGCCACAGTGGTGACCCACTGGCTCACAAACCCTGGGTTTTGAGGCTGGTGCCATTTTAAAATCTTAGACCCAGAGCACTGCCTCTACGCTGGAGTCAGATTCATTGTTGCTGCCTCCCCATCACCCCTGCTAGTCTGGTGGAGGGAGGGAGTGGGGAAGCCGAGCACTCTCATGAGTCTTGTGGGCAGGAGCTACATGCCCCCACTGTCACTGGGGTCCTGGACAATCACTGCACCCCGTCAAGGTGAGAAGGGATATACTTAAGCTGGAGCCTAGCCAAGAAATGCCACCACCTGCAGATCTAACCCCGAGAACTCTCAAGCCAGTGCAAGCTGACAATCAGCACTACCTGCAGGCATGGACAAGGTTGTGCTTAAGTCAGAAGCTGGTCAACAAATGCTGCTGTCTGCAGATCTGAGGGGGGTAGCCCTCAAGTTGGCATAGGCCATCAAGCATCACCACTGGAGGGCACAAATGGGTCTATACTCAAGTCACACAGGGCAACGAATGCTACCACACGTGGATCTGAGTGGAGCAGCTCTCAAGCTGGCCCAGGCTGATAATCATCACTGCCAACAGAACTAGGTGGGGCATTCACTCACTCTGCAATGCCCATGGGGACCTCCAGTGACAACCACAGGGGAAGGGTGAGGCAGGAGAGAAACAATGTTAAATACTCACAGTTCTGCCCATCTCATGCTGGATTGGCCCTCCAGAGTAGGACACAGGTGAACCCACCCAGGAACCTTGCCTTGTTTGCACTAAGTAGGAGAGTATCTGGCAGAGGAGAATGGGTGCACTGTAAGCTTATCTGTCTTGAGCTGAGAGAAGAGGTTTCGGGTGAGAAGGAACCAGAATAAGAACTCTGGCAACATGAAAAAATAAGCTGTTTTGACATCCCCAAAGAATCACAAAAGGTCTTCAGCAATGGACCCCAAGCTAAAAAAAATTGTCAAAATGTAAGAGATGGAATTCAGAATGTGGATGATAAGTAAGATGAATGGGATTGAAGAGAAAGTGGAAAACCAACACAAAGAAGCCAAAAAAAATTTTTTAGGACATGAATTAAAAAAATGAAAAACTCACTAAAGAGATAGAAAACATAAGAAAAGATAGAACATAAAGAAATGAAAGAGTCATTTAGGGAATTTTAAAATATAGCAGAAAGCTTCAACAATAGGCTAGATCAAACAGAAGAAATTTCAGAGCTTGACGGCAGGGCTTTGTAACTAACCCAGTCAGTCAAACAATACTGTAGAATAAACAATAAAGAAGAATGAACAATCACTCAGAGAAGTATGGGACTATGCAAAGTGGGCCAATATAAGAATTATTGATATCCCTGAGGGAGAAGATGAAAATGAAAAGCAAGAAAAACATATCTGAGGAAATTATTAATGAAAATTTCCCTGGTATCATTGGGGATTCAGACATCCAGATACAAGATGGTCATCAAAAACCAGGAAGATTTATAGAAAACAGGTCACCTCCAAGACACATGGTCATCAACTTAGCCAAAGTCACAATGAAGGAGAAAATTCTACAGCATGCAAGATGAAAGTCACAACTAACCTACAAAGGAAAACCCATAAGCTAATGGCAGACTTTTCAGTGGAGACAATTATAAGCCAGAAGGGATTGGGGACACATTTTTACTCTTCTTAAACAGAACAACTGCCACCCAAAAATTTTAAGAAACTAAGCTTCTTAAATGATGGAGAAATAAAGTACTTTCCAGATAAGCAAATACTAAGGGAATTTGTTACTACTAGATCTCTGCCCTACAGGAAATACTCAGAACTATATTACACTTGGAACAGCACAATAGATACCCACCAGTGTAAAAACACCCAAAAGTTAAAGCTCACAGCTCTAATAAAACAATAGCGCAAAACGGAAAACAAAACCACAAGGTATCATCAAACATGATAAACAGAACAGTAATCTACATATCAATGCTTCTACTGAATGTGAACAGTCTGAATGCCCCACTTAAATGACATAGACTAGCTGAATGGATGAATAAACACACCCCAATTATATGCTGCCTCAAGAAATACATATAACTCACAAGGGCTATGCAGACTCAAGGTAAAAGGAGGGAAAAATATTCCATGCAAATGGAAACCATAAGTGAGCAGGTATAGTAATTCTCATATGAGATAAAATAGACTCTAAAGTAACAATGGTAAAAAGAAAAAAGACAAGGATGGTCATTATGTAATGGTAAAGGAATCAATTCAACAAGAAGACATAGCAATTATAAATATAGATGCACCTAACTCAGGAGCTCCCAGATTCATAAAGCAAACTATACTAGATCTAAGCAAAGAAATAAACAATTGCATCATAATTGCTGAGGTTATCAACACACCGCTGGCAGAACTGGACAGATCATCAAAGCAGAAAATCAATAAAGAACCACTGGACTTAAATGGGACTCTAAAACAAATGGACCTAACAAATATTTACAGAACATTCTACCTAAAAACCATGGAATATACATTCTTCTCATCAGCACATGGGACATTTTCCAAGATTGATCATATCTTAGGCCACAAAACAAGTCTTATCAAATTTAAGAAAATCAAAATAATACCATGTACCTTCTCAGAACACAGTGGAATAAAACTAGAAATCAATTCCAAGAGAAAACACTCAAATCTGCACAAAGTCATGGAAATTAGACAAACTGCTGCTAAATGATCCTTGGGTCAATGGTAACATTAAAATAAAATCAAAATGTTCCTTGAATAAAATACAAATGAGACACAAGCTTTCAAAATCTTTGGGATATGACAAAGGCAGTCCTAAGCAGAAAGTTCATAGCCTTAAATGCCTACATCAATAAGACAGAAAGATCACGAATTAAAACTTAATGACACATCTCAAGGAATTTGAAAAAGAAGAGAAAACCAAACCCAAAGCCAGCAGAAGAAAATAAATAACAAAGCTTAGAGTAAAACTAAATAAAATGGAAACCAAAAAAGAAAGGATCAACCAAAAAAAAGGTAGCTCATTGAATGCATAAACAAAACTGATAGGCCACTAGCCAGATTAAACAGAAAGAAAATAGAAAGGACTCAAATAACCTCAATCAGAAATGAAAAAGGAGACATTACAACTGATACTGCAGAAATACAAAATATCACCTGTGAATACTGTAAAAACCTCTACACATAAAAACTAGAATATGTAAAGTAAATAGATAAATTCCTGGAAATATACAACCTTCTAAGATTCAATCAGGAAGAACTAGAAATCCTGAACACACCAATAATAAGCAGCGAGACTGAAGCATTAGTAAAAAAATCTCCCAACAAAAGGCCCTGGACCAGAAAGATTGACAGCCAAATTCTACCAGACCTACAAAGAAGAACTCATACCTATCCTACAGAAATTACTTCATAACATTGAGAAGAAGGGAATCCTCCTCATTCTATGAAGCCATATCACCTTGATACCAAAAGTGGAAAAGGAAATAACAAAAAAAAGAAAACTACAGACCTATATTCCTTATGAACATAAATGCAAAAATCCTCAACAAAATACTAACAAACTGAATTCAACAACCTATTAAAAAGATAATTCATCATGATCAAGTGGGTTTCATCCTAAGGATGAAAGGATGATTTAACATATGCAAGTCAATAAATGTGATCCACTACATAAACAGAAGCAAAAACAAAGACCATATGATTATCTCAATAGATGCAGAGAAGGTATTCAATATAATCCAGTACCCTTTTATGATAAATATCCTCAACAAACTAGGCACAGAAGGAACATATCTCAGAATTATAAAAGCCATGTATGACAAACCCAGAGCCAACATCACACTGAGTGGGGAAAAGTCTAAAGCATTCTCCCTAAGAACTGCAACAAGACAAGGGTGCCCACTGTCACCACTTCTATTCAGCATAGTACTGGAAGTCCTAGCCAGAGCAATCAATCAAGAGAAAGAAATAAAGGATATCCCTATTGGGAAAGAAAAGGTCAAACTATCCCTGTTTGCTGACCATATTATCTTAAATTTAGAAAACCACAAAGACTCCACCAAGAGTCTCCTGGAATTGATAAATAAAGTCAGCAAAGTCTCAGGTTACGAAATCACTGAACAAAAATCAGTAGCATTTCTATGTACTAGTAATATTATAGTTAAGGTAAGCATCAAATAAAGACTCAATACAATTTACAATAGCTGAAAAGAAAATAAAATACCTGGGAATATATTTAACCAAAGAGGTTTCAGGAGACTTAAATGTAAGGAATGAAACCATAAAAATTCTAGAAGAAAATGTAGGAAAATCTCTTCTAGATATTGGCTTAGGCAAAGAATTTATAATGAAGGCTTCAAAGGCAAATACAGCAACAACAACAACAAAATAAATAAATGGGACTTGACTAAATTAAAAAACTTCTGCATAGCAAAAGTAATGATCAACAGAATTAGTAGACAACCTATAGAATGGGAGAAAATATTTACAATCTATACATCTGATAAAAGGGCTAATGTCCAGAATCTACCTAAAGCTCAAACAAAGCAGCATGAAAAAAAAAAACCCCATTAAAAAGTGAACAAAAGACATGAACAGAAATTTTTCAAAAGAAGATAAGCAAATGGCTTAAAATAATATGAAAAAATGGTCAACATCACTAATTATTAGGGAAATGCAAATTATTAATAAAACCACAATGAGATACCATCTTATCCCTGTCAGAATGGTCATTATTAAAAAGTCAGAAAACAATAGATGCTGGCATGGATGCAGAGAGAAAGGAATGCTTATGCACTGTTGGTGGGACTGCAAGTTAGTACAACCTCTATGGAAAACAGTATGGAGGTTCCTCACAGAAAAAAATGCAGACTTACCATCCTATCCAGCAATCCCACTACTGGGTATCTACCCAAAGAAAAGGAAATCATTTTATCAAAAAGACACCTGCACTCCAATGTATATTGTAGCACAATTCACAATTGCAAATATGTGAAAGCAAGATAAGTGCCCATCATTTCATGAGTGGATAAAGAAAATGTGGCATATATACACCATGGAGTACTACTCAGCCATAAAAGAAAATGAAATAATGTCTTTCACAGCAGCTTGGATGGAACTGGAGACCATCATCCTAAGTGAAGTATCTCAGGAATGGACAAACACTGCATGTTCTGTCTCATAATTGGGAGCTAAATGATGGGCACTCATGGGTACAGAGAGATGCAAAGAACATTGGAAACCAAGAAGGAAGATGAGAGGAGATGAGGGGCAAAAACTTACCTGTGGGGTATAATGAACACTATTCTGGTGATGGGCACACTAAAAGCCCTGATTTAAGCATTATATAAGGTATCCATGAAACAAAAACACTTGTACCCTCTTAATATTTTGAAATTAAAAAAATGGGAAAATGAAAGAATTCTTCATGTAAAGCCTTGCTATTTTTGTCCTAATATTGTTAAAACTTGAAACTATCAGGCCTGCTTTTAAGAATGAAAGTTTGTAAAAGTATCTGGTAAAGACCTGACTCCCCATCTATTCCTGCAGAAAGGTGAAGCCATGAGACAATGGATGTGCACTGTTTACTTATTTTATATTTATTGAAGTGAAGAAACAGAGAGGTAAAATAAAATGTGCTTTTCATTCAATTTTACAAGCACTGCATAGAACTTGCATTACTATTCTGCATGTTATTTACCTATTTACAACCTATTTACTTATAGACTTCCACGTTTCTTCCCGGACTCAGCTTAGCCCCTCAGCACAGGTACCTGGTGAATGTTGGGCTTGCTGGGCTATAACTGACCAGGGGTAACCCAGGCTGCACGCCTCAAAACCAACTGTCCTCAAATCACAATAAAAAAAAAATCAGCCCCATACTCAAGGATATCATGATGTGATAGATGAGCAAATGGTAGGTTTAGTGAATGAATTAATTTTACTTTATTACTTTGAACGGGGTTATTCTGCAAAGCGCATCCTAAGACGTATGCAATGACCCTCCAAACTAAAGACCTCAAGGACCAGTATTTCTGATTTTTTTTTCTGTCTTTATTAAAAAAAACAAAACAAAACAAAACAAAAAACTAACATAGACAAATTGAAAATCAAAAAACAAAAATTAAAACAGAAACAATGAACTCCAAATAAACATGAAAACTCAATGAGACTGCAGGTGACCAAGCCCGAGGTCTAAGATACGTGCTCCTACTGATTCCTGCTATGTGTTCTTGCCAGTGAGATGATTTTAACATCTCCTAGTCTCAATCCTCTTTCCCCAAAAGGGATGAACGACCTAAGGTGCTCCTGAGAATCAAATGCCGAGCTCTAGAGGGCCATGTCCTTTCCACCGCCCTATGCCGGGCTGACTTTGCAAGCAATACTCCTTTATCTCTCTCTCTCCCCCCACTTGTCCTGTTCTTCCTGAAGTATCCGCTGCTGTGGTGATTCCGGGTTTTTTTTCTTGACAGTACATGCGGATGATGGGCGTGCACCCAGCGATCCATTTCCTGGCCTGGTTTCTGGAGAACACGGCTGTATTGACCATAAGCAGTGCTGCTCTGGCCACCATTCTAAAAATAAGTGGCATCTTTGCGCATAGCAACGCCTTTATTATCTTCCTCTTTCTCTTGGATTTTGGGGTATCCGCTGTCATGCTGAGTTACTTCTTGAGTGCATTTTTCAGCCAAGCCAACACAGCGGCCCTTTGTACCAGCCTGGCGTACATGATCAGCTTTCTGCCCTACATAGTTCTGTTGGTCCTACGTAGCCAACTGAGTTTCGTCATTCAGACATTTCTGGTAAGTGAGTTGTTTTCTAAAAAGGCAAAATAAAATAAAACTGCCACACCTCCAACAAATCAAAACCACTACCCTCAACTTTTTAATTTAATGTTCAGAGCTCCGTGGGCTTTCCGATCTCTACTGTCTTTATCCTGCCCACAGATGCGAACCTTGCAGCTGTAGTTCACTGAAATTACAGTGGTTTTGCTGGATGGAAGCCCATTGAGAATTGTCATTTTTTATGGAATGGGGACTCTTTGCAGACTCTGGGAAATCAGCAGCAACCTTAAGGAAGTGTGTAACTTTAGTTTCTCTTTGTTTCATGCATGGCAAGAAATAGATTTCTAAAGCTATTTTTGAAGTAAAAAATAACCATTTTTCTTGAAGCACCATGAATTACATCACATTAAGTGGAAAAATCTCTTCCTTAGCAATGTCAGGGTTGCTCATCCATTTAAAATGTACCTCCTGAAAATGTATGACAATACTTTTGAGTCCGTTACATAAAATATGCAGAAGATAGAAATGTATTCATTCTTTTATGACTATTTCCTGGCAAGTACTTGCCTGGTGCATAGTGGAAACTCAATCATTGAAGGAGGGATGAACAACTCACTATGAAAATGGTCTCTTTCACAGAGCCAGTGGCATAGCTGTAAACATTTGCATTACACTCAAGACTACTTTGGTCAGCAGGTCAGGTAACTTCCCCGAGTATCAGTCTGTTGGCAGGTAGGGCTCAAATCACTAAAGGAGACCTTGGGGCGGGGTCAGGAAGACTTAGTGTCATAAGGCTGCCAAGGGATATATAAAGGCCTTTAAAAGCCAGTTCGTCCAGCACAGATCTCACGACAGCCCCAGTGTTATCACCCACTCACTGGAAACGGGTCACCTTTTCTGCTTATTTAAAGCCTTAGAATAAAATATTTCTTTGGAAGCCAAATGATTTTTCTTCAATAAACTATATCTGTGTTGTGTGTTGTGTGTATATGGTGATATTCATGCATAATGAAAAAGCAATTAAATTCCATCAGTATTTTGTCCATTGATATGTGTTCATCAGTTTTAATTAGCTTAATTAGCTTATGTAACACCTGTAATAACCAATCATTTCGTGTGAGTGTTAATTAGGCGTTTTTAGAATAATTAACCCAAGTGGGACCATTTGGTGTCCCTCCTTCACACACTCCTTACATGTAGGAAAGGAATCATCTGTAATCTGGCCTAATTATTAAATGCTGTTGTTTTTGTTTTTACTTCAGTTCTTATATTTAAGGGTTCTATGCATATAAAACTTGATATTATTTTTGCATATTCAAATGTTTTCTAGCAAAGAAAAAAAATCTAACTCTGGTACATTGTAATTTTAAATATAAGATACTTTTTCAACGGGCTTTTTT
This sequence comes from Avahi laniger, assembly GCA_963575035.1. Classification (NCBI taxonomy): domain Eukaryota; kingdom Metazoa; phylum Chordata; class Mammalia; order Primates; family Indriidae; genus Avahi; species Avahi laniger. The sequence continues at coordinate 20,310 of CAUYSK010081454.1, forward strand.
TTTCCTGGCGTAGGACCTCTCTACTGGAGATAGAATAACGTTTTTTCTCAATACACTGTCTTTCTGGTGTAGAATACCATATATATTCCACCAGTCTGCCTGCAGTGTGCTCCAGGGCATTCACTTAATAATAAAAAACAGTAAATTGCTGTATTCCATTTTCCACTGTTTTGTGTTACACGTTTCTGTATACAGTGCATTGGATTTATGACACTTCAAACATTGTAGTAAAGAGAAATAATTCCCTTTAACGTTAAAAACTAGCTTGTTATCATGCTTTTCAGAGTGGGCTGACACTCTGCTCAGTCTTTCAGGTTCAAATATTTAAATCACTGCCTGAAGCAATGGTTTGGCATCAGCATCAGAAGGTGTCACAGCTTCTCTGTGAATTTAGTGTTGGGGGTTTTCTGCATTTCCAGTCTAACACTAATGTGTTGTTTTTCTCCTCACTGCATCAATCTGTGGGTAGTGTTTCCTCTCAACAACTGCCTTTGGACAAGGAGTATTTTTCATTACATTCTTGGAAGGACAAGAGGCAGGTAAGAGAATACATTTTTAAAAAGTGACTCTAAGTGACTCACGTTTTGGGAAATTTATATTTATGTTGCAAACAGTACAGTAAAAAGTCTTCATTACCAAGTGGAACATTTGGAATGAGCTATGGATATTTGGTTTTGCTGATGCAAACACCTCCCACCATCTGGCTTCCCCAGGTTTGAGAACAACCAAGAGTGATCATGGCATCCTTTGCTTCAGATACTTTCCAGGTCAGCCACCCAGCCAATGGTTGGGTCTTCTTTATAACACCCCTGGCATAAGGTCAACTTCAGGACCTGCAGAATTCTTCCAAGAATGAAGAGTCCATACACATCCATCTGTTAGACCAGTGGTCCCCAACCTTTTTGGCACCAGGGACTGCTTTAATAAAGGACGGTTTTTCCATGGACAGGGTAGGAGGGAGGCGGAGCTCAGGGGGTGATGCGAGTGATGGGGAGCTGCTGTAAATACAGGTGAAGCTTTGCTTACTCACCTGCTGCTCACCTCGTACAGTGCAGCCTGGTTCCTAAGTTTCACAGAAGATAATTTTTTCATGGACAGGGTTGGGGGTGGGGAGACAGAGCTCAGGCAGTGATGTGGCCCTGTTCCTAACAGGCTGTGTACTGTTACTGGTCTGTGGCCTGGGAGTTGGGGACTACAGCATTACACTATTATTGAATTTGGATCCATCTTCCCGGGTCCCACTTTTTTAGTTCCTTCTTCCTAATTCCCTCTTTCACATGACAACTGTCCACATATTTGTCAGCTCTCATCTTTTCCCCTATATTTTCTAGAGTCTTCTTGAATTTCAGGATTCAGAAATAGGTCTAACCAACACAGACTAGAGCACAAAGATCCCCTCCACTTTTCCATGATACGACTTAAAATGATTTAAAAAATTGTTGGCAGCATTTTTCACTTATATTGAGATTTCGACAACTAAAATCCTAAAGTAGAACAGACATGTATTTCTTACATGTTTATATGGTTTTGGGGGTGTGTTTTGTAAACACAGGAAAAAATACACCTTAAGTAAAACTCAGCTCCAGTTATTGTTGTGTTAGCCAGTTAATTTGCACTGGTCTTAGAGTTCTTAGACTTTTTCTGTAGAACATATTTAAATGTCCTTTAACAGATGAGTAATCCTGAGTGATTTCTTTTGTATTCTTCAACCCAATCTCTAAAATAAATTGGATCAAGAAGATAAAAAAGAAAAATGGACAGTGTTAGACTATTCGAATATTTTACTCCAAATTCCAACAAGTACTCGATGATTAAAACATGTAATTTAATGAACTTGAGCCTAGCACTAGGGAAATTTAGAAAGGGGGATATTTTTCTTAAATTATATTTTAATCCAGCAATAAATCACAAACATATTGTTAGAAAATAATGATTCTTTCTCACCCTAGATCTTATATACACTATTTAGATATTTTCTAAAAGTAGAGAGAGTTATATAATTCAGAATTTGGGCTCTCAAGGAACCTTCTTTATCTTTTTAAAAAAATATGCTTATTTTTCCAAAATATGAAGTCTTTTTTAGTTGATAAATAAAACTAGATATAAGTAAAGTGATCTTTAAAAATGTTCGAATGTTAGATATTTGAATGTCATTAATGGTCATTCCACCTGATATCATTGAAATAGATGTAAGATTGTACAAGTTAATGTTTCCTTCGGAGAGTTGTGGCCAATGGTATTGACCTTCCTTTTGTTTTATCTATATTGAGCTTTACTGGAGCTTCTAGAGTTAATGAATTCATCTTACCAAAATCTGCAGTAAAAGAAGATGCACAGTTCTAACTCTGACCTTTTTCTTCCTGCCAGGGATTCAGTGGAATAATATGTACCAGGCTCCAGAACAAGGGGGCATGACATTTGGTTGGGTTTGCTGGATGATTCTGTTTGATTCAAGCCTTTATTTTTTGTGTGGATGGTACTTCAGCAACTTGATTCCTGGTAAGAATTTTGCACTTTATAAGATAACAAAATAAACTTTAAAAACAGTTTCAACCAATATACCTGAATATCAGAATAATTGTTTATTCCTTAAGGAAGACAACAGAAAGGGAAGTCTTAGGATATATTTTTAAAGGAGCTGTGACTGTTTTTTTTTTTTTTTTTTTGAGGCAGAGTCTCTCTTTGTTGTGTGGGCTAGAGTGAGTGCCGTGGTGTCAGCCTAGCTCACAGCAACCTCAGACTCCTGGGCTTAAGTAATCCTTCTGCCTCAGCCTCCCGAGTAGCTGGGACTACAGACATGCACCACCATGCCCGGCTAATTTTTTCTATGTATGTATTTTTAGTTGTCCAGGTCATTTCTTTCTATTTTTCAGTAGAAACCGGGTCTCCTCTGGCTCAGGCTGGTCTCGAACTCCTGACCTTGAGCGATCCACCTGCCTCGGCCTCCCAGAGTGCTAGGATTACAGGCATGAGCCACGGTGCCAGCCGGAGCTATGAATATTTGAGGAAAACGTGGTGTTTCTGCATCCAGGGTGAAAGGTCAAAGGCCACAGGAGGGGTTAGCCAGGGTGGCATGCGTATGACAACCTGCTCAGCCCACCACAAGTCTCCCCAAAAAGTGGCCTCCTGTTCATTACAGAGAAATGATCCTGATTCCCAAGATCGAGTGTTTGGGGAAGGCGGATATGAGGGGGTGAGGGAAGGAGGGCCTGGGGGCCCCTAGGCAACAAAGAGCATGGGGGAGAGCTCAAGGGAGCTCAGGGCACCTCGGACAGACAGCGCAAGCTAAGCAGAACTGGGAGAGAAGCAGGCAGAGCCCAAGGGCAGCTGGAGTGGGTGGATTTGTGGTGGGGCGGCCTCCAAACCCGGGGCTGTCAATGGTGTCCCAGGTATGTGGTTTCTCCAGATGTGATGTGGCTTGCTTCTTCCCTGGTGTGACAGACACGCCCTGGAGGTCTGGGAATGAGTGTACGGATTGCAAGGAGGGCCACTAATCATAAAGGATTTTCCCTGCTGTGTTAGTAGGGACAGAGGTAGCGTACCTTTACCGTTTTGGTTCAGGCCATAACGAAGCAGAAATACCACTTTAAAAAATGTTTATTTTATTATGTAGGAATAACATTTTGATGGCATTATATTTTCTTGCTGAAATTACTTGTGACTTGGGCCTTATACTTTCCAAAGCAACTGGCATCTAACTTTTAAAAATTAAGAACTAAAGGAAGAGATTCTATCATGTACAAATGAAAATGGAGGGATAGAAGGAAAAAAACCAGTTCACTGTGTTTGCAAAAAACACATTCCAGACTTGGAGAGCTCATGCCTCATTTAAGGATGGGTAAACTTAAAAATAATGTGGATCATTGAAAAGATTATTGTACATTAAAGTAGGAATATAGGACCCTCAAGAGGTAGAGAGAGAAAGCATACGTTGGAAATGCGATTGATTTTTTAAAAATTTAGATTGCATCGTCTTGGCACTTTGAATAAAATTTAAGACAAGGTGGATTCTAGGAAACAAGATATAAACAAATGAGTTGAGAAGGTCAAGGTTTGAAGGTAACTGGATGAGAGGCAGTTGGATATCAAAGAGAAACTAAGCAACAGGAAAGGAATGTTATAAAACACATGAGTGATGTCAATTTAAGATGTGTGATACAGAGGTCGTGAGCAAAACAGGCAGAACCTGACATCAACAGAGCATCCAAGACCTGGAGGACCATGACAAAGAAAGTCCCCAAGATGGAGGTGAACTGGTGGCAACACCTGGCCTGCAGGTGATGGACAGCCACGGGCAATACAGACGGTTGCTGCCTCTGAGAGGAGCAAAAGGCAAAATGGAACCACCATTTGCCAAGGAAAAGAAAAGCCTGGATTTGCAGAGTAAGCACTCGCTGCACACCACATGAAATAGAGAAGAAGAAACCTTTATCTGGATGTAAAATGCTGGATGTCTTGAACTCCAAGGAGGAAGAAAAGAATCCTACAAGGACAAAGATGAACAACAACGTGCTACCCTTGGCAATGTTGAGAGGAAGATAAAATGTGTCCAAGGACCCAGAACAATCTGATTTCCCCTCAACCATCAGGACCTGAGGCAGGAGGATCTCGGAGCAATATTTTCATATGTAAAGCAGAGAAACTATTGATATTCAATTGGAGCTGTCCCCCCACATCCCACTGTGGAATTCTAATCAATAGACCAAAGCCCTATGTGAGCAAATTCTTCCATCCAGACTGCAGGCAGAGAAGCGCGATGAGTCAGGCCAGAGCAGAGAGGGAGGCCCTGGTCCAGGGAGAGCAAAGTTCAGGAAAGAGAAAAAAGGATGGGGTAGAGAGGACAGAGAGATCAAAAAAGAGTTCTGTTCCAACTCTGGGGCTTTTGAAGCAAGACTGAGTGAAGTTTGAATGCAATGGAGCAGCAGAAGTGGGCTTTGGGGTCTGATGATGATGATTATTATTAGGGTTATTATTATTTAAGATGGCGACACAACTGTGTGCCTGTGAGAATGATCTAGTCTCCGAGGAGACACTGACATGGTAAGAGCAGGAGGGGAGAGGGCTACATGGCGTCATGAGAGGTTGCGGGACGGGAGGTACACACAGAGGGACCTCCATCCAGGACCCTGGTGAGCCTCCACTGCTAACAGATGCGGCTGAGGGGCCGGGGCCCCTGGAGCTGGGGTGCTCACTCCTGACTCCTGGGGCATCTGTGTATTCTCAGCTCAGCAGGGACGGTGCATGGGTGGCAATGTGGCCTCAGCACGGCCCCGGTAGCTCTTGGTGTTCCTGAAGCTGTTTGTTGTGGACTCGAGATTTAGCTGAGATGAAAGCTCTAGCCATAGGGGAAAAAAATGAAACATTACAGAGAATTCTATTTTACAGGAATATACAGTGATGTGGAGTAAGGTAGATCATATACTGCCATGAGCTCAAAGCTGTGTATGAAACAAGATACACAATGTAACAATATTCAGTTTAGAAATTTTTAAAAAAGCATATACAATTTTGGTCTGTACCAAATTTTTGAAGTTTATGTGAAATTATGTGTGTTATGGTTTTCTCTGTTTTTAATTTCTCTGCACTGAAAATGCATTTCTTCTGTAATTCAAGTAAACTATAAAAATTGACTGTATGTTTTATTTCTTTCAAAATGCCAAATAGTTTACTAAAAGAAAAAGAACCAAAATATTTTTTGGGGGGAGGGCATACAACTACCTAGCAGGGACAGAGACACGTTTTGGGAGCAAATTACCAGGATGTTGGCTGAAAGAATCTCATTTAATTGTTTTGGTGATGAATAATCTTTTCTTCCCACTCTTCCTTAAGAAAAGATGTGAGATTTTGCATTCTATTCTTCCTAGAAGGGACTGAAGAAACAGAACTATAAGTAAAATGTAGGTGTGTTGTAAGCAGGTAAGAGGCAGTTTTCCTTTCTCTTTCTTTCTCCCTTCATCTCCCTCTCCCTCTCTCTCTTGCCTTCCCTTCCCTTCCCTTCCCTCCCCTCCCCTCCCTTCCTTTTCCCTTCTCTTCTCTTTTCTTTCTCTTCTTCCTTCCTTCCTCCCTTCCTCCCTTCCTTCCTTCCTGTCTTCCTTTCTTTTTCTCTTTCTTTCTCTCTGTCTTTCAAGAACACTTAACATAAGACCTACCATCTTGTCACACTTGTAAGTGTACAATACAGTATTGTTAACTGTAAGCACCATGTTTTGTGGCAGATCTTTGGGACTTATTCATCTTCTGTACCTGGAACTGTGTACCCTTTGACAAATATCTCCCCACATTCCCCTTCTCCAGGCCCTGGCTACAACCATTCCACTCGCTGCTTCTATGAGTTTGACTATTTTAGATTCCTTCTGTAAGTGGTATCATGTGTTTTTAATATTTGTCTTTCTGTGACTGGCTTATTTCACTTAGGATAATGTCCTCCAGGTTCCCAGGTTTGTCCAGGTTGTCACGAATGACAGGATCTCCTTCTTTCTAAGGCTGAGTGGTATTCCACTGTATGGTTGGGTCCACGTCCACCCCTGCATCTCTCAGGCTACTGCTTCCTGGCTCTGTGTCCCACTTCCAATGATGAAATTGCAGCTTAAACTCGCAGACAGATGTGGCTTCTCTCGTTTGGACGCTTGGATCTCCTTAGGATGAAGTTTTCATTAATTTTCTGATTCTTTCTGCCTCCAACAGCTCTGGAAGCTTGTATTTAATCACTTGGCCAAATGATAAAGATTTCCAAGAGCACTGCTCTGGGAGAGGGGAGACGTGACAAATGAGACGGGGTGGAGAAGTGAGCATGGTCACAGGCTTTCTCAGGGAAAGTCTGGAGAGGCTGGATGAGCTTTTGGGGGAGGACAAAATAGAAAAGTGATTTCACCAGAGGAGACTTCTGACAAGAGCAAGAAGCAGTTGGACTGACCCTTAAAGTAACTGAAAGCAAGGTCTTGAAGAGATAATTACATACTATATTTATAGTCCAGTGTTCACAATAGCCAAAGGGTGGAAGCAACCCAAGTACCTATCAATCAATGAATGAATAAGCAAAATGTGGTATATCCATACCATGGAATATTATTCAGATTTCAAAAGGAAGGAAATTCTGACACATACTGCAGCATGGATGAAACTTGAAGACAGTATGCTAAGTAAAATAACCCAGACACGAAAGAACGGATATTATGCAATTCCACTTATATCAGATCCTTAGAGAGGTCAAATTCATGAGACAAAAAGAAGAACGGTGGTTGCCAGGGGCTGTGGCAGGGGGAATGGAGAGAGAGTGTTTGTTGCGGGCAGAGTTTCTGTTTGGGATGACGAAAATGTTGTGGAGCTGGGTGGTGGCGATGGCGGTGCAACGTTGTGAATGTCCTTAATGCTACTGACAGTACACTGGAAAATGACGAAGATGGTAAATATTGTTATGTATATTTTATCACAATTTGAAAAAAGAGACTGAGCCTCAAAATGGGTGCTTGGTGTGCAGAAATGTCCGCTTTCTAGGTCAGATTCGAAGGGAAGAAAAGGGAATTGGGGGTGAGCTCACGGAGGAGGGTAACTCGGCGCAGGAAAGGTGAGTGATGGTGAGAACGCCCCGGGTCGGGGAGAGTGTGGAGTCATTCCCTATCGTGGGAGTCAGGGGAATATCAGGCAAGCCGGTGACTTTTCAGATTTTTTTCCTGAAAGCTAAATGAAGTCAATTTGGGGCTCAGAGGAAAAAGAAAAGCCGTTTTCTTCAGGGGACCAGCAGATCTAAATACCAAATTTGATAATCTTTTGGAAATACCTTGGCCACTGGACCATGCTGTGATGTAGTTTGCCACATTTGGAACTCACCTATATTCAGTTGGGGAAACCATCAACTCCTGTTTGTTTTTTCATTGCCTCCTGTTCCTACATTTATTCAGGCTCCGCGTTCCCTGGCTCCCATCAGGTGAAAGTCAAACCCTCAGCCCACTGTCTCCATGCCCCACACCTGCAACCCCACTGGATTGTTCATGGTGAAATTCTACCCAGTACATTAAATTTGAGCTATTTCAAAATCAGCTCTTACCCTACCACATCCAACTGGGGACAAAGATCTACTGATTTCACTTTCTAATTCTTCTGTAAATCCACATGGATGTACCTTTTCCAAGGAACATCGTCACTCTTTCATTGGGCCATACAAGTGTTCTGTGACCTCAAATGGGTAGGATTCCCAGCCAGATGGGATTCTGTACCTCACAACGGAAAGTAAGGGTAGGAGGACCGCAAGCCACCTTCAAATCACAGACATCCATATCAACATTTTGTTTAGAGAATTTGAGTGGTGGGTTTTTATATTATTTCTTTGTGATTGTACCACCATTTTCCCTGCTTTAGTTAAGAAGGAAAATAAGAGTCTATTCTAGAATAAAAAATCAAAGCTCTAAAATCTTGATAACACAGATTTCAAAATATTTTATTTTATTTGTATAGAGTTCAAAAAATGACAATGAATATTTCTTTATTTATCATGACATTTCTGATTCTCCCATTTCAAAAGTTAAAAAAAAAATTAGCTCTGTCAATTTACATATCTGTAAATTACCCAAAGTATTTATTTTCAGCTTTGACAAAGTCTGCTAAGAATTGCAAAGAATAAAATTGCTAGAAAACAATGATGGGCCTTCAGCTCCATAAGGAGCATTGCAATTTCTAGGTGTTTTCTGACCCGGCATCCTCTTTTGAAGATAAATATTTTGCATTACCCCGTTACTCTCTTGAATTGAAACTTACAGATGATGTAAACTACTTGCATCTATGATTCTTAAAATTAATATAATTTCTTAATTGTAAAACTTAAATGAAAAGAAAGTAATTTATAATGAGATGATATGTAATTCTCATTTCTCAAGTGTGGATTGATTAGAACACGGAATGAGACACTCAGCTGCTTACACCTGCATGGAGTAAGTTTGGATTTAAGAAAAGGAAAAGGATCAAGAGCCATTTGGTACTAAAAGGAAAGGAAATGTGCAAGTAGAGATGAATGTAGACACCAGGATAGAATCTAATATTAACGTATAAGTAATACCAGATCAGACTTATTTGTGTGTGATAAAGTAGGTGGTAGTAACTTCAATTGAAAGTAGAAAAAATGTGGGAAGAAATATTAGACATAAATGAAGTAAATAAAAGAATGGTATTTTTGTAAATGAGCTGGGTGTTATTTAAAGTATACTATCAGGTAATTCCCTCCGTTATCACGTGGACAGGTGGTCACAAAGCATAACCGAAGATGCTGCTCCTGTCTCATAATTCCATCTCACATCAGTCCCTACCTTCAGTCTCCAGGTTGTTAAAGACTTTGGAGATCTATTGCCTAGTAGTGGCAGGAAACAACATGGATTGGGCAAAGGAACAGTAATGTAAGAAGGTTTCTAGAGCAGTAGAGGGGTAGATATCTGGGAGTGGCATCAGAATCAGATTGAAAACTAATAGGGGGCCTCATATTAATAATTTAAATGTGCAATTTTTATAAAAAGGGCTTCTTATTGTGCTGTACAATCCTTTTTTTATTTATTTCGAATTATTACAAATGTTTTTGATTACAAAGATTGTGATCCTTATACAAGCATCTTTGGTTATAAGGATCACTTTTGTAATGCTTGAGTCAGGGTTATAAGCATGCTATACAATCTTTAATAATATATAGAATTGCTAATATAAAGTAGTTCTCAATCTTTATTAATAAAATTTACTGCGTTTTGTGAATCTTTGCTAATTTAAGGATTATTTGGTTATAAATTTGTTAAAAACAATCTTCAAATATTTTGTCATACATTTGTGTAACCAGGCAAATTGAAGACTGATACATTTGTGCAGCCTTGCAGACTCAAAAACAGTGAGTGGCATCACTATAGATGGTGTGGTTTTTTGAAATGATAGGCAATTTCTGCATTAAACAGTAATCTTTCTGGAAAATTCAGACTATGCTGAAACTGCACAGAAACTTTGGATTTATGTGTCCTAGGCTCAATGACCACAAAGGGCTTTTCACTTGCATGGCTGCATGATGAGTCTCAGAATGAAAGTCAAGGCCAATGCTTTGTTTGGCTGGGCTGTTCTGAACCTTGTAGGATGTCTACTGTCCCAGGCATCAGCGCACTAGAGGCAATTGTACCATTCTCATTGTGTCAGTCATGACTTTGTATTTTACATACTTCTGATGCTTTGACTGGGAAGAGAGTTATCAACCCGGAAGGGACTGCCCCTCTCAGGGCTAGCCAGTTCCTAGCCACAGTAAAGGACTCGCTTGCTGGTGTGCTTTTAATATGAAAACCAAACAATCTAGATCCCACCCTCCTACCATCTCCTCTGTAAGGCCTCCCACTCAGGGCCTCTGTCCACCTGCCCTGCACAGCCCACGGCCAGGTACCAGACACCTAAGGCAGCCCTTATGCCTCACGGTCTGCTGAAAGTATACAAACTAGTCAATGCTAACCCTACTTGCCCTTCCTCACTTGTTCCTTCCCTTGGAAACCACAGTAAAGGCTCTTGTCCACATTTCCCCCTCCTTCCTCAATCTTCTGAAAGACCTGGTGTTTGCCTGTGTGGCCCTGTGTGGGGTGTCAGGCTCCCTCCCTTTGGGATCTGTGAGCAACAAACTATATTTTCAATGGCAGTTGTCTCCTGACCTGTTGGCCTCACCATTGCTGAACAATAATAAAACCTACATTGTAAAGCACCCATTCACTGTGGCAACTAAAAGTGCCCCCACCCACGTTTCCAAAACACCCCTGAGAGAGTCTCACCAAATCTAGAATCATGGTTCCCAAGTCTCTCATGTGTAGGAGGGTCTCCCCCAGTGGGAGGAGGGTGAGAACTTTCTCTTGCTCTCTGTTTCTCTCGAACACACATACACTCTCATATCATGCCCCATATAAATGCTTTCCTCTTCATTTTCTTCCCTCTTTCTTCTTTATAAAGTGACTCTACAGGCATGACCCCAACATTTTAGAAGCAGCAGATCGTTTCCTGGCCTGGGGGCTCTGTGTCAACTGCAGGTCTCCAGTCAGGAGTTCGCAAGCAAACATCTGGTCCTCTCGAGTATTCATTGCATAAATTCTCTTTTATGTGCTTCCAATTAAATCTGATTCTACTCGATCTGTCTAATTTTATTGACTTCTTCTTTTATCACTGTCAGTTTTGGGGGGCAATGCTAATTAGTTTCCTGGCCTGGTTCCCCTTGAGGAGAAAATGTCGGTATAAATTGGGGGCCTTTGCCCATGTCGATGTGCCCAATTACATCTGGTGACATGAGCAGGGTGCCCGCGCTTTTAGAGTGTGCGCATAAACAAGTGTGGGATCACAAGCAAAAGCAGCCTGCAGAGCTGGCCAAGGAGCTGAGCGCCTCCGCGCCGACGTGGATTTGGCAGCTCTCCGCTTCAGGTAGGGGAGATTAATTAGGAGGATTTTGAAAGTCCAGACAGATTAAGGCTGAGATGGTTTAATTAGCAAATCAGCCCTTAATAGTCAATTTATTTCTAATTTATTTTTCTCTAACTCTGAAAAGTCTCCCAGACTTTGCTGTCCCTTTCTGTCCTGAAGCCTTAGTTTGGGCTTCTCCGTACCTGCTGTACCTGATCTGGACCATTCCGTGCACTTGCAATGCCTTCCTGTGCCTCTAGGCAGCCCCCTGACCAAGCACCGCGCTCACCTCTAACCTATGCTGACGTGGAGTTATCTTTCTTAAAAGCAGCCCAGATGGACCCTGCCATCCCCCAGCTCATAGTCCTCCCGGCTCCAAATGTGTGCAGAATGAAGGTTGATACCCGCGGTGGCTCCCAGTCCAGCCTAAGCTACTCTGCCGCAGGTTCACGCCTCGCTCTCTGTTCCAGTTGCACTGGTGGGGGTGGGGGCAGGCTCCAATGTGCCCAGCACCCCACGTGGGTGGCCAGATAAAATACGGGACACCCACTTAAATTTGAATTTCCGATAAAATACAGGTAATTTTGGGGACACACTTACACTAGAACATTATTTGTCAATTGTCAGAAATTCAAATTTAATTGAGCATCCTGTATTCGTGTTTCCTAATTCTAGCAACCCCACCACACATCTCTCTGCCTTTTCTTTCTGACACCTTTTCCCCTGACTGAGGGGCCTGCTTCCACTCTGTGTCAGCGGAAACCCTACGATGACAATATCCTGTCACCTTGTGTTTCTTTCAACGTTTGTTTGGTCATCTGTATTAGAATGAAGGTCACAAGAAGGTGAGATCTCTGCCCGATTCATTTGTGACTCCCTCCTACCACGAGAGGGTGTGATTAATTGATTCCTGCTGATGACCGATGTCCCTGGAACAGGATGTCGTACACTGGGAATAGCGAGACAAGGCATAGGACGTCCTGGACCCAAGTGACCTCCCCAGCTTCCTTGTCAGTGTGCTGAGGCCTCATGTGCTCTGCTCCTTTTGGGGCTGACAGCTGGGACTGTGACCCCTGGGAGATGAGCCAGCCTCTCCCCTCCTGCCTCTGTACGAACCGCTTAGCTATTCATTTCTCAGCAAAGCATCTTCCACAGTGAGTCAGGGCTGGAGGGGTGTGTCATTTTCCAAAGACTCAGTGAGCAAATGAGGACACGATCAATTATCAGCAGCATCGAAGCTCCATTGCAGGGAACTGGAGATGCCTGACATTGTTGTGGTTGTGTATGTGTGCACACGTGTGTGTGCGCGAGTATGTGCATGCATACGTGTTCACACTCACATGTGTATGAGGATACACATGTATGTTCATGCATATATGGTGATCACCACGGCCCAAAGCTTGAAAGCCATTTTATGAAATTATATTTATCTTTGCATAACTTCCTTTTACCCTGAAGTGGAGCAGAGCTGACGTTTTGTTTCAGGATTTCCCTGTGGTGCACCCCATAGATGTGAAGGTGTTCAATTACTTCCTTTGGAACAGGTGACAAATTGCACCTAGTCTTATCTTTAGAAAGTGCATATAGAAAATATTATTTTCTCTCCAATGGGTCTGAGAACTTGAGATATAATACATGAGATGGCTGTATGTTTATTAAAAAATGTTTGGAAACCTTATGAAGAAGCAGGGAAAAATCCAATTATCTCAATTCTCACTAGCCAGAACTAACAATATTTCCCAGTCTTTTTCCAGACACTTTTCTATACCTAGTTGGGTTCATACTGTATATATAAGTTTCTTTCTATATTTTAAAGGTATTTTTATCATAAGCATTTATCCACATCTTTGAAAATAATGTTAACATCTCATTAAATGAAGGTAATGATTTCCTGCACCCTTCTCCTACTTTGAAGGTTAAATAATTTCTGCCTTTTCCATGAATATGTTTGTGTTCAGTTGTATGTCCTCACTTTGTCATTGTGTGTCTTCTAGATTCCTAGGATTTAATTGTTAATTCAGAAATCTGTGAGCCTTCGAAGGCACCTGACCTCATTGCCGACTGCTCTAGCTAAAGGTGGTGCCCCCTGCCCCCACTGTGAATGATGCTGGTGTCCTCAGGGCCCCTCAGCAGAAGAAGTGCTGCTAGCTGTGCACGAGAGAGCCCAAGGCAGTGCCAGCATCGGCAGGATAATTTCCCTGATGTATGCGTTTGCTTATCACGTACTTTTATTCCCACAAACTCCTGGTCCATGCGTGTATGTAAACAAAGGCATCTTCTGTAATTGACACTGAAAGACACTGTGGTTCAGGGGATGAGGCAAGTCTCCATTCTTGTTTGAAAGGGGCAGCGTCCTTGCTGTGGCACGTGTGTGCTCAGACAGGCAGGGACTGCCGGGGGAGAGGCCAGCCAGAGTGTGCTTTCTGCAGCCAGCAGCTGCGTGTCCCTGGGCAAGCCGTGCTGATCCTCCCGTCGGCACTGGGAAGAGGGAGGTGAAAATAGTACCCTGCACATCAGTGCTCACAGGGCTCTGTGAGTTAATGCAAATGAAGACCCCGGAACAGAGAAATGCTGGCTGTTACATGACCTAATTACCAGGTGCTGCCCATCCTCTTCCTACAGAGGGATGGTTATTAGTTTGCTGGGGTCTTGGAGAACATCAGCCTGCATCAGTTTTCCTGGCCTGCCATAACAAAGTACCACAGAATAGTGGCTTATACAAAAGAAATTCATTGTCTCACAGTCCCCGAGGCCAGAAGTCTGAGGTCAAGGTGTTAGTAGGGCTGCATTCTCCCGAGGCCCCACCCTCTGGCTTCTCCCTCCTCACAGGGCCGTCCCTCTGGGTGTCTGTGTCCTGATCTTCTTTCATGAGGACACCAGTCAGATTGGATTAGTACTCACCCTTAGTGACTTCAGTTTGCCTTAATCACCTCTTTAAAGACCGTGTCTCAAAATATAGTCACATTTTGAAGTACTGAGGGTTAGGACTTCAACATGTGAAACTTCGCGAACACGACCCAGCCCACAGCCAAAGGTCAGTGCTAAGCCTGCTGGCCACGCGACGCCAGCCTTCCCCTTTCCAAGGTGACAGCTCTGTGAACTCTCCTTTGAGTGATCAGCTCTGTGAACTGTCCTTTGAGTGTGTAATCATCTCTGACGCCTTTGATGAGAACGTGTGAGAGCTGCACCTCCCTCTCTTGCTCCACGATCAAAGTGCGAAAACAGTCTTCAGGGAGGCCTTTTTTATTCTAGTCAGTTGTAGAATTTCGGCCTTTAGGTAAGTTGCATGCATCAAACTTAAACTAGAATGCATATGTTAAAGGAAATTGAGAAGTGTTAATAATTAAATTTCCTTTCATTTCTTCATGTAATGAGGGCAAAGTGACTGGCAAATGGTCCAAAATGAATACTTTTGAAGAATGGTGATGCATTTTATATGGAAATGTTAGCATTATGAGTTATTCCTCTCTGCGGAAGTTTCCATCGATTAATCCTGTGATGCGCTTACCTCATGCCCTTCCTTTTGCCTAGCCACCCAGGTGAACATCGAAGACAGGCGAAAGAAGAGTAATAGCAAAATACAGGGACACGCAGGGCAGGGCTGAGACTTTGGGGAATATTCAGCAGTTTTTATTAATAAAAAATGTTTATCAAACATCTATTCTAAGATGTTTGGGGGAAGTGGATGCGGCAGATGGGGTGGGGGGCTCCTAGTGGACGGCCCTGGGTCAGGCCCAAGAGGATGAGCTAGACCCCCACCTCAGGGCCACCCTGGGCAGGGCATCACTGGTTTGTAAATGGGGCGTATACTGAAAATATTAACATAGAATAACATTTTATGCTAATTAGTCAAGATATTCTATTACCGAATCTTCATCTAAATAAAAGGGTAATTAAACTGCTTTTAATTGTATCTTATTTTCTAGGAACTTTCGGTTTAAGGAAGCCATGGTATTTCCCCTTTACCGCCTCGTACTGGAAGAACATGAGTGGCTTGCTGGAGAAAAGGCGGAATTTTCTAAGTTCTGGTCTGTTTTTCTTCAATGAGAACTTTGGGAACAAAGGTTTGTAAGGAGTAGCACTGTTGGATTCATGTATTTTTCCTCCGGTCAGTTTTGATTTTGGTATTTTATTTCTGGTCCAGCCTTTGCAATTGTGTGCTGCTTTTCAGGCTGTCTTCCACCGGGAAACAGCTACAGGGCCAGGTTGCAAGGCAGTGTCCCTGACAATGTTTCCTCTGGGAAGCCCAGGAACCCCAGAACCTTCTCGTTACCTGTTCGTTAGCATCCTCCCCTCCATGTGTTATGTGCATTTGTGCTTACATTGTCATTCAGTAACATCGAAGCTTGAGTCCAAAAATGAATATGTGTAAAAAATAAGCAAAGGTGGGCAGCTACCAGGTATAATGCACTTAAAAATTTTTAATTTAATTTAATTTTTAATTTCTGTTGCTTCTGTGCGAGAGATTATCACTGTCCTTTGCAAATGGGGAGCGTGGTTCCCGCCCCTCTGCGGTCCAGCCCGGGCCCCTTCCTGCAGACGCAGGCACACAGACACTTCCAGAACAGGACGACTTCTGGGGCATTGTGAGAAAATCCAGACGTATCAGCCAGAGATGAACAAGCTTCCTTCCTGGTGGTTTTACACTATGCGTCAATATTGGAAAGTGAATTTTTTCTTTGAATTTTTGAGAAAATTTGGAGCACACCAACAAGCACCTATTAACTCTCGCCTCCTCAGGAGACCATTAATATTTCTTGTGGAGATTTTGATGTGGAACTAATCTGCCTATTGTCTCTTCTCTGCATATACACAAGTACTTGTGTATGTATTTATTTTTACTTTTTTACAAAACGGTTATCGTAAGAGCTTGAAACTTTCTAATCAGTGATAGGTTTTAATTTTTGCCGCTATGTAATCTGCTTCTTGTCTTGGTAAAGAAAGATTTTTGAATTGCTTTGCATATTTCACAGAGCTAAAATTCAGTTCCAAAGGGGAACACTGAATTAATCAATATGAGCATATTTCTGGGCCTTTTGACGTCCTCTCACATTGAATCTGCGTCCCCTTCACAGGGTCGTCACTGCCAAACAGGGAAGGAGAGTCTGAAGGAGGTTCCCCGGGAGTCGCCCTGGTGTCCGTGACCAAGGAATACGAGGGCCACAAGGCGGCAGTCCAGGA
This sequence comes from Avahi laniger, assembly GCA_963575035.1. NCBI lineage: Eukaryota > Metazoa > Chordata > Mammalia > Primates > Indriidae > Avahi > Avahi laniger. The sequence continues at coordinate 36,876 of CAUYSK010081454.1, forward strand.
CGTCACCCTCACCTTCCACAGAGACCAGATCACCGCCCTGCTGGGGACCAACGGAGCTGGGAAAACCACCATCATGTGGGTCCCCTTTCACCTTCCTAGAACACTGGGCATTTGAGTCCTAAAAGTATTAGTTTACCTGTGAGACAGAAGGTTTGATTTCTGTTTCTTTTTTTAAAATTTTGAGTGTTCAGTATAGAGTTTAGAGACACAGGAGAAAGAGCCGTCTCGCCAGAGTGGCCTTGAGTCCTCAACCACACGGTCATGCTTCAGGGCCGGAGCAGGACCCATGGGGTAGGGGAGGTTGGTTTTGTGGGTTTTTTTTAAATCTTTAATCTCGAATTCTTCTTTATTTTCTACAAATAACTTACCATGTTTTACTTTAGTCTTTGGAAGTCCTGTGACACTTTTAGTTTTTGTCCTGGTAAGTATAATTTAGTTTGCATATCTATGGGAAGATGAATATCAGAATGATATTTGCAAATTTTTTAAAACTACCTGGTCCTTTTTCTTCTTCATGTGCTGCTTTTTGTGCGGTTGCTTTCTCGTTAGGGCTGGGGTTTTGGTTTAGGACCCAATGGCTTGAGATTTGATTAAAGAGTCAAACGTGTGACCCCAGAGAAACAGGGAGTGCAAACCCTCATGGCCTTGAGCTGGCTGTGCAAGGGGTGGTTTAAGGTTAAACCACTACAATTATGGAATAACCGTTTTAAACAAATCCATTTCCCTTTGTTCTTTTCTTTGCTAAATATATAGGATTAAAGTGTGATCTGTCAAAATAATAAAAATAACTTTGCCTCAAGCTTAAGAAATGCAGAAAAATAGCATATATAAAGCTTCAGGAATCTCGAATTGAAAACAATCTGAAAGAAAAAAAAGATATGGACAGTTTTTCTTTGTTCCTTAGATGCTGAAATGGAACTCAAAAGGTCTCTGAGTATTTTTTTAGTGTTCGGAAATTTGGAAAGTACGAGTTACACAAATAATGACTCAAAAAGCCAGCACTCCACATCCTACATTTACTAAGACACATTTCTTGCAAGGAAAACCTGGAATGCTTGTTTAGCAGAGCAATGAGAATTTGGAGTTTCTCAGTGTTTCAAGGTTCACTGACCACACTGCTTTTAGTGTGTATTTGTAGTATGTCCTGCGCTTCCTCAGTGGCTGCCCCCCAGCAGTTCTTAGATGAGAGGCTGAGAGGCCAACTAATAGGCTGGATCTTCATTATTTAAAACAAAAATCTTTGAGACTCATATGCAACATGTATAAACTACTCTATAGTATCCCTAAAATAGGTTGGAAAATGATATAGCAAAGAGTTGTTCATCAAGTTTGTGCAGCTATAGTTTGTGCGCAGTAGACAGTGTCCTGTGAAGTATACAGTCTGCTGAGTTTTGAGTCATTTGGTTGATGGTGGGACAAGCACCAGCGAGGATACAGAGCCTTTCTGTCCCCCTCCAAAGTAGCCTGTGCCCTCCTTTCACGCTGGCCCCCATAGGACCACTGATCCGCTATTTGTTGCTATAAATTAGTTCACTTATTCTAAATTTCATATAAATGGAATCATGCCTGGCTTCTTTCACTCAGCAAACTGCCTCTCAGATTCATCCCTGGAGGTGACATACCAGCAGTTTGGCCCTTAGGGTCGCTGTGTGGTAGTGCTCTGCACAGAGGCAGCACAGCTGCTGTACGTTTTCACTGTCGTGGACATTGAGGTTGGTCCCTTTTCTTAGTGATAGTGAAGAAGATGCTATGAACGTTTGTGCACATATCTTTGTGTTTGCACACATTTTAATTTCTCTTTCATAAATGCTTAGGAGTAGATTTTCTAGGTCTTACGGTAGGTGCATGTTTAACTTTTTAGAAATAAGAAAACAATTTAAAACCTAAACAGTAAACTTCCTGAAGCAAGGAAGCAGAACCAGGCGATCCTCAGGCTTCCTTTGGTAAAGTTGGCCAAGTGAGTTTATGGTGACAGGCCACTGAGGTCTCTTGGTTTTGACATGGACGATGGCCCTGCGGAAGTGGCAGGAAGGCTGGCCCCAGGGTGGGAGTCTGGGTTTGCATTTCTGTTTCGCTTATGTCTGATTATGTGGTACATGTGTCATTTCTTTAGCCTGTTTCCTCATCTGTAAAAATAAAGTTGGATGTTACAATTCTAAAGTTTTGTACAACTGTAGTGGTCTAGGACCACAGTACAGATGATCCCCAACCTAACAGTGCTTCGACTTATGATTGTTTGACTTTATGATGGTGTAAAATGACACACATCAAGCAGAAACTGTACTTTGAGCACCCATACACCATTCTGCTTTTTACTTTCAGTACAATATTCAACAAATTACATGAAATATGCAACACTTTATTATAAATAAGTTTTGGGTTAGATGATTTTGCCCAGCTCTAGGCTAAGTGTTCTGAACATGTTTAAGGTAGACTAGACTATGATGTTTGGTAGGTTAGGTGTATTAAATGCATTTCAACTTATAATATTTTCAACATGATGGGAATATCAACACATAACCTGATCATAAGTCAAGGAGCATCTGTATATCATGTGGGAGTATAAACATTATCACAGGCCCACATTTCCAAGATTAACTAACTGACACCCCTCTTGAGCTCCTCACAACTTTTAATTTGTGTACAAAGCAGGTCCGCAGAAGGTGTGTGCTCTGGGCGGGATGTGTGCATCTCCCTGAGCCGACCGGGTTGCTGAAGTTCAAAGCATCCACAGCATGCCTTTTCTGCACCGATTTGTTTTCTCTGGCAGATCCATGTTGACGGGGCTCTACCCTCCCACTTCTGGAACCATCACCGTCAATGGCAAGAACCTGCAGACAGACCTGTCCGAGGTCAGAAGGGAGCTGGGGGTGTGTCCACAGCAGGACATCCTGTTGGACAACCTCACCGTCCGGGAACATCTACTACTCTTCGCTTCCATAAAGGTGCCTCAGTGGACCAAGAAGGAGCTGCACCAGCAAGTCAATAAGTTAGTAGACGGTTATCTCTTTGCTTCTCCTGCTTCTGCCCATTGTGTAAGTGAAGACTATAGAAAGAGACATTTAAAAAGGCATCTGTATCTACATTTATAAGAATGTTAGCTATGGAATTATGACATAGCCACCAACACGGGCAATGTCAGAGAAACCTTCTCAGGGAAGACATTGAATTTGACTTGATTCAGAGTTGGAAGAATTAGGTCATGCTGACCAACTGGTTGTACAAGGTGCAAATGGCAGAGTCCAGGTAGGGTCTTGAAGATTGGGTAGGATATTGGTGGGTCCACATGGAGGGCTGAGCCCTCCATTGAAATGGAACAGCACAAGGAAGACCCGGATTAGAGGCTGTGTATGAGGAGAGATGGGAAGGAACTGGGGAATCCAAGATGGCCAGCAAGGCAGAAGGAAGAGCCTTCTGTCTCACTGGAGACCTATAGAAGCTTAGCTTAGGGGAGAAGGAAGAGACGATAGGTTCCTGGTTAGAGAACAAAGAGACGTTTGAGGGTGAGGACCTTGGAAAGATGGACTGGAGGGGAAAGTGGAGCAATGAAAGTCAAGCAGATAGCTGGGAGCGGAAGCACTAATCCAGGGTGGGGCCATCAATGCAGAAAACAGTGGTGGTTAGACGTGTAGGCCGTGTGTCCGGTGGTGGGCTCTGCCCCCTCAGGAAGATGTCTCCACATCTGGACCTGGTGCTGCATTCTTGCCAATCCCAGTGGACAGACTTTGCAAAGCAGAGCATGAGCCAGGGCGTGAGCTGCAGGGCGGGGCCATGCGGAGGCGCGTGTACGTGCAAAGGGTGACCGACTGCACACACCTAAGGAGAAACGGGAAGTTAATGAGCTTACACATTATTTTACAATACTTTTGTAAGCTTCACTTTAAAAAATAGCTATTTATAATCTCTATTTAATTAAGGTAAAAGCACGCAGGGCTTTTGTATCATTTCGTTTTGTGTGACCTTATTTCCTTACCTCTTTCTCAAATGTGTGCTTCAGGGGGTGTAATTCTACCTTGATGTCTCTAGCCCTAGAACACTGAGAAAAAGAGGAACAAGTCTTCAAATTATCACATGTTCTTTGTACCTTTGGTGACATTACTTATTGGAAAGCAAGTGAAGTGTTTGCAGGGAGAAAGTGCCCTTCCACCCGTCCATTCGCGCCGCTTCCCCGACGGTGTTGCTGGCGTCTCCGTCTCCAGCAGCGCAAGTCACCCCTCCTCATGCCTTCCATGGAGATGCGGAGCTGCAGCTGCCCTTCCTGCCTGCTGTTGGCTTTTCCTTCCCCTTCCTGCAATTCCTTCTGCTCACCTCTGCAAAGCTCATACTCACCGTCAACCCAACTTCCTAAGTGCCCCTGATTTCAGCCAGGGTTTCAGGGGCTTCCCGTTCCCCGATCTGGATTATTCTCCACGTGGTGGCCAGTGCTTCTCAGAAATGTGTCCAGGTCCTGGTGCTTCTCTGCCCACCACCCTTCAAAGACTCTTCACCACACCTGGAGTGAAATCCAAAGGTTTTGGTGGCCTATAATAAAGTGATTTATGCTCTCCTTCCTAGTGTCCCAGATGTATTAATAGTATCCCCCCTACCTCAAAACCCTCCTCCTTTGGGCAATAAATTACAAGGCCCTGTCAACCTCTCTGGCTTCACCTCCCACCTCACTCATCATTCACTGCATGATGCCAGCCACGATAGTCTTGTTGCAGCTCCCTGAACACTAAACAGGGCCTTGGCCTCAGGGCCTTTGCACTTGCTACTCCCTCTGCCTAATCTGCTCTTGTGCCATCATTGGCTTAGCGTGCTGTGCTAAGCTCCCGTCAGGTGTCAAGGACCTGCGCTCCTGCTAATGCCTGTTTCTCTTAGCTCTTGCCCCTACCTTCCACTGCTGCCCTGCCTCTGTTTCCTTGGTGTGCCCAGATCCTGAGATCATTCATGGGAGGGACCAGATCCCTCCCACTGTGGCCCTGGGATGTTGTGCAGCACACGTGGGCCAGGACAGAAAAAAGTGTCCTGTGAGCTCTCTCAGATGGACAGAAGGGACCTTCTGCTTCTAGAACCGTCTCTGCAACTGGCTACTCCTGTTGTATAAATGAGGACTTCAATTTGTTAAGATCTTTTTTTGTGCTGGGTGCTACTATGGCTGCATGCCAGGCACCTTACATGTGTGGCCTCATGCAAGTGTCTTTCCTCTGGGATACAGGAAGGGCTGGTGCTCAGGGAGATGGGGCCACACGGGTCATGCGGGGAAGCCAGGATCTAGTCCAGGATGCTCAGATGTGAAGTGCACTCTCCTTCCTTTCCTCTGTGCTGGTTGCCATGCCGTAGGGTTGGGGGCCTTGAGCAAGAGGAACCTGCTGGGAAGAGGAAGGCAGATTCTCTAGCACATTCCTTGTTTTGTTGCCCTAACTGCAGGATGGATACCGACCCATCAGGGAATTCCAAGAGTCTGAGAAGTGAAGGTGATTTTCTGTCAGTTGCTCTCCCTGGGTCTAGTGAATGTGGATGACAGCCCTGCCAGAACCCTGGCAGGCAGTGCGGGGGCCGGTATTTGTTTAGGTGATCTCAAGTTGGAATACATGGCTGTGTTTAGAGACCAGCTATGAGACAAGTGCATGTATGGGCCAAATCTCTCTCTGGATAGATGCTCGCACTATGAGGGTCACGTGCAAACTAAGCCTGGATTGATGGGGAAATCCTCGAGAGCCAGAAGTCCATTGTGTAAACTGGTGGATGGTACCACAGATTTTATTTCAATACTATTTTTTCCTTTTTCCACACTCTCAAAGTTCTCATTGTTGACATATTAAGTGGACATTCTCTACTGTAAGGTGGGCTGATGCTTATCTCGTGCTGTCTTCAGAAAGGCTGGTGATAGTAATAATATTGATGACAGTGAGCACTTGGATGTACAGGGAAATGTTTACTTGGTACTATATAAACCTACCTTAAATTTGAGTGGGTACTGAATGAGAAATGTCTAAGTATTACATGGACTACATATTACTAGCTAGCAAATTGGCTATGTATAATCTAATTTCTTGTAAAAAAATTATAAGTCACCTATTTTAATTTTAAAAATGTATCTACCCTGCACCACAGTGCACTCTACTGTGATTGTGATTGGGACCTTAAATCAGTCATCTGACAATGCTACACAGGCTTCATCTTATTTGGGTGCCCGGCAACCTTAATGATTATCGGTTCATAGTGTGTTACCTAGCAACAAAGCCAATTTGCCCGAAAGCAATCAGAATGAGATCATGTTTTAAGACAGTGGCTCTCAATTAGAGGAAGGGAAAACTGAAAACACCTGATTTATATCCAACATGCTGCTTATTAGTCTCCTGTAGCACCACTTACTTTCCTTAATGTGTAGCTTCATTAAAATGTGAGTTCAAGGGAGGTAGCCTCCCTAGTAGAGTCTTTAGAGTAAACATTTGTCAAGAGTCAAGTCATGCTGTTTTGCCCTTAATTTGGCCTAGAGAAGATAAGGGTAGTTAAGAGAGGAACTTTGTCGGACCTTTAAGTCAACGTGACGTTATTATGTCGTCGACGTTACCACTTACAATTCTGGCGTGCACTAGAGAGCTCAAGTTAAGTTGGAGGAAGATTTGTTTGGAGGGTCATTGAGGGCATAGTGCAGGGAGGGTAGAGCAGAGGGCAGAGGATTGAGCCCTGGACACTCCAATGTGAAGGGTATGGAGACATGAGGATGGACCAGCCCAGCAGGCAAGAAAGAGAAACCAGCAGGAAAGAAGGAAGATGAGGGAGCGAACCAGGTCCACTATGGGTGAGAGTGATCAGTGCATCAAATGAAGGTCAAGTAAAATGGAGTCTGAGAAATGGACTTTGGACTTAGCATGTGGAGGTCTCTAGTGACCTCCAGAAGAACAATTTTAGTGGTGTGATGGGAAGAAAGGTCTTATTGGTGTCAGTTAAAGAGAAATGGAAGAAGAATCGGCGATAGCATATCTTCCCAGGTGTTTTGCTGCAAAGACGAGCAAAGAAGTGGGAGGATATCAAGAAGGAAAAGTGAGGTCAAGAGAAGAATGCTTCAAAGACAGGGATCCAGCAGAATATCTGTATGCAGAAGATTGGGGTGAGGTAGAGAGCAGGTGCCTCGCTGGGACACTGTCCTGTACAGGACAGAGAAAGGGACATAGGAGGCGAGGGATGGACTCCCGAGAGCACAGCTGCTCACTTACGATAGTAGGAAGCAAAACAGCGTGTGTGGGTGCTTCTATTCAGCTTTGTTGTGTTTTAGGGTCAAGAGTGCATTCAAAGAAGTAATTGTAATGATGACCATGGACTCTGAGCTCAGAGAATAAGAGAGGAAGGACCTCAAGGGGGTGATGGACAGTGAAAATTGAGTTTCGTGGAGTTAAGTGATTGCTGCAGGCAAGGATCAGCTGGAAAAATAGGTGTGTGGTTAGAAGTGAATGCGTGGAATTGAGCCTCTGGAGGAGCTGTTGTTGTTGGAAATGACAAGGTCCAGGGTGTACCTTGATTGCCAGTGAATGGGATCAGTGGGGGTGGCAGAAGGATGTGCTATATCAAATATTAAAGTCTCCAGGAGTGAAGATAAGGGTAGAGCTGGAGTAAGGGACAGCCCACAAGCACAGATGCAGGGGCTGGTGGATGACAGCAACAGCAAGGACAGTGGGTGATATACTCTGATGGCCTGAGGTTCGAGGCTGGGGCTTTCAGGGGTGGTGGGGCGATGTGGACTGAAGGCCCCAGTGAGATGCAGGGAGTCACCTGCCTCACGTCTACACTCAGTGAAAGAAAGAACCAGTGGATTTATGACGGGGGTCATTTCTGGCTCAAGCCCATCTGTCTTGTCTTATCTGAGGTCATTGTATGGTTGTCTCTGTACTTCAAGGACACTTTTTTGTTCCTTGTATATGCCATTCTTTCCCCCCCTGGTCCTGACAAACACTTTTCCTCCTTTTCTGGAACACACAGTTCAAGTATCTCCACTTCGCCAGCTCCCACCACACATCTGGCTGATTTCTTATGCCCTTCTCTGGAGTTGGAGGAAACCCCATATCATCTGGGAGTTTATCATTATCTTTCTCTTACTTTATTGTGATTTCTTGTCTCCCTTCCCCACTAGACTCTGAGTTTCTTAAATCAGAGACAAGATTTGATTTATTTCTCTAGCCCTAGCAGGTGGCAGGTGCCATGCATTGCAGGGGTTCAATAATCATTTCTTGAATAAATAAACGGATGATTGAAGAACAGCATCTAAAATACAGCCTCTGGTGTGTAACTGGGACTTAATATGAAAAATTTCCTCCTCCTCCTGCTGCCTACCAATGTTCTCAATTAAAGGGTTATTCTGTCCTTTTGAGAAGAAATTCGGAAATTTAACTTTGCAGAAATTGGTTTTCTTTTTTTTTGTATGCTAAATATCAATCAGTAGGTAAATACTATCCCCTAGATAACTTTGGACTTTGAAATGTTTAAGAAATTTGACGGGCAAAAACATCAGGCCAGTGTTTGCAAATTGTTGTCTTCTTTAATTTTTAAATCTGATCTAAGCAACTGAACCATGCCCAGAAAACAGCAGAGTGAAAGTTACTAGACTTCTCAACTCTTCTCCCTGCTCAAAGAGCAGACATTTTTGCTCCAGCCCCAGACAACACCTCAGTGGCTCAGAGTCCTAGGAGTGTGTCCTTCTGTGGAGAACAAGTCAAGTCCCTTGACCACCACTGACCTTAGTGGAGATTATATCCATTGATGAAAAAGCCACGAGTACTAGTCAGCTTCGGGCCCCAGGCTTGGTTCTCGAAAAATAGAAGTATCAAGACAAAGACCTTGTCCTTGGGAAACCCTCAGTCCATGTGGGGAGTGAGTCAAGTAACAAGTACATCTGACGGTTGTCACAGGGACCCGGTGGGTGCTGGTGTGCCACGACAGCAGAGATGTGTTCTCGCTGCAGACTGCTGGTGTTGGAATCCAGCTCTAGCACGTGCTTAGGGAGCTTTCTGCAACATATGCTGTCTCTGTCTCGGATTTCCCAAATGCAATGTGGTTCTGATAACAGGAAGACCCTCACTGGGAGGTTGTGTGGATTATGTTAATTTAGACACATTAAAGCACTTAGAACAGTACCTGTCATGTGCTGCATGTCTGATAAGTGTTAAATATGATCATCCAGGCTTGGCGATAAAATTTAAAATATAATATTAAAAAAAAAGACTGCCTGGGATTCCCTCTGTGGGAAATGAATGAATGACGTTCTTCAAAATCATAGATTCTACTGTATTGTGATGTGAGTAGAAAATTCTCCCTCATATTGGACTTCCCTAAGAGAGAGTTTCCGTGAGTCCCCTGATAGCACTTTGTTCCTATTTCTCCTGTAACGCTCATCTCAGTGTGTTCTCACAAATGTGGTTTCTCCACCTCTCTGTCTCCTGGAGAAGGTCCATGCTTTGCTGCTCTTTGCTGCTCCCCACCCCACATACACCCAGCGTGGACCCGGCACCTATGATGCTGTAGAGCCCTTTGCTCGATCTTGCAAGAATTGATAGAATACACACGAATGAAATAGACTTTTCCTCACTCCCTCCACCCCATCATCACCTACCAGCTTGGTTTTGGGAATTAACAAAAACAAAAACAAAAAAGAGAAGATAAGGGGTAAATTTTTACCATAAAATGTATTAGTATGTTAAAGTTCAAACTGCATAGGAAAAACGGGCTTCCACCAAAAACAGAAGCAGAAGTACAGAGTGGAACAGATTGGTCAGTTTGATGGTAACCAGGTGTATGCGGGACAACAGAAAGCAAGCCTTGGCCTCTTTCCAGAAATTCGATTGTGGAGCATGCTACCTTTTGCTTACACTGCATCTGGCGCCTGTGTGGTGAAGGTGCTGTGAAGGACTGCGCAGGGTGGGGACAAGGTGGCATGGGGCCAAAACCATTCCTGAAGCACAATGCCAGGTGTACAAAGAGGAGGTGAGCCTCAAGCCTGGTTAGGGTGCATGATGAGGTGGCTTTGTGGGGCCGCCCGAGAGGGTGCTCCAGGCATCCTGAGTGGTGCCAACAGAAGAAACAAAGAAAGGAGGAGCTTTGGGTTTCACATAGAAATGTAATGAGAACATTCACATTTGGGAACATCTGGCATCTCACTGACTTGTTTTCGTGTCTATTTGTCTTCCCTGCTGACTGCTCTCTGGTTAATGTTTTTAAATTGGACATGATAGAGTCACCTCCTCTGTTGTGTTGGGACCATCCAGGTGGGAAGGTGTTGGTAGATTGCAGGGTCAAGCAGTCACCTGCTGAAACTGGAACATTCATCGTTCTCCTTCCAGCTGGGTGCGGTGCTGTCAACAGTAGGAACACCTGAAAAGCAGTGGCATAAATGACTTCCATAAATCTAGGTTGAGATTTAACCAGCAGAAAATGTACTGCAAGCCTTGGACTCCACATTAAATGCATAGCCTGAAAACTAGACACTGGGAAGCTGGCTTGGTGTCTTTCTGGGTCAGGACAGGAAGTACATAAATACTGAAACAGACGTGAAAAATTTACAAGCAAACATTAGGATGCACCTCGTTCTCTGTTTAGGATTCTGGAGCATTCTAGGAGCCAACTGTTCTTGAAGCTCAACTGTCTGGAATCTGTCTCATCTTCCTCTGCCTATTTACCCTTCCTCCCCCTGGCAGCAGAATGGCACCATCTCCTTAGTCGATGGCCATCAGGAAGTTACAAGCCTGCCTGTGGCACCGGGGAGGGACTGCACTGTGGTTTGGTGGTCAGGGGAAGGCTTCGGGAAGGCTTTGTTTAAACTGGTCTCTAAGGATGAGTAAGATTTAAGTGCGTGGTGGGGAGGGAAGTGTATTCATGTGGGGTTGGCAAGGCAAGGTGGTGAGTGGAAGTTATTTTTGAGGAATGAGAGTGGACCACAAAAGGTGGGTGAAGTTTCACACAGGGAAACTGGTGTCCTAGGTGAAGGAGCTCAGGAATTTCACCTCAAAATATGACCCCTTGGTATAAAGTGTTTTGAATTGCAGTCCTCTTGAGATCAACAAAGCATTGGAGGGGCTTTCCCTCTCTCTGCACAACTGGACTGACATGGTCAAAAGATCACAGGGGGAATTGACCTCCCTTCCTCTGCTTGTTATCTCAGCGTATTGCAGATTGCAGCCAGACCAGGCCCAGATCATTTAAAATAGAATACCTGTCTCTCAGCTTAATTTATAAGTCAATCCGTTTCCCCCATCCATTCATCCTCCCTAGCAACTGTTTATCTCCCTAAACAGAATTACCTACACTCCTCATTTTCCCCCTCCACTCTAAAAGGCGTGTATAAAAATATCTGAACTTCATTGTGATACTGACTAATGTGATTCTCCCCACTCACATGGCAAATAAACCTTTCTCTTATGAATCTGCCTTAATTGTGAGTTGACCTTTAAGCGAACTTTTGGAGTGAAGGGTAAGTTTCCCTTCACCCTTGCAATGGTATCAGATCTGGAATTCTCAGGACCAAAAGGCCCCTGTGAGGGAATAAGACTTATTCGTGGCATTAATGGCAACTGATGCTTTATACTTGGCACATGGCATTTCATTGGAACTTCCCAGTTAGTCGGGAAGGCGGGGAAATCCACATTTAGTGCACAGTGGGCCAGAGAGTTAAAGGGTTCTCTAGCGAGCACCAGAGCAGGGCCCGGCTTTGCTGCTTCTGACCACACCGGTGCACCAGCCATTCCGTGTCCTCCATACAGCCCAGAAGAAAGGCAGGGCCCTCCTTGGCGGGAGGTGTGAGCAAAATGAGAGACATGCTTCCCCAAGAGAGGAGGCACTCGAGTATTTCTCAAGCACAGTACTCGGCAGATACTGCTGACGGGCATCACGTTTTGACTGCTGGCGTGGTCCTATCTGAGCCTCGAGAAGGACGATGCCACTGTGTTGGGGCTCAGGAGTGCCCTTGATGTTTCCGTGATTTATGGAGATCTCAGCCACTGTGAGTTGTTATTTATGAAGTGAAACTCAAAGCGAAGCTTTCAGGTTTCCAGGGAGAAGAGTGAGGGCTTTCTTCTTATTTCAGAACTCTGCAGGACGTGGGGTTGACCGGGCACCAGCACAAACAGGCGCAGACGCTGTCTGGAGGCATGAAGAGGAAGCTGTCCATGGGCATCGCTTTCATGGGCACGTCGAGGACCGTGGTTCTGGATGAACCCACCAGTGGGGTGGACCCTTGCTCCCGTTGCAGCCTCTGGAACATTCTGCTCAAGTACCGAGAAGGTAGGAGCTGGGCCTCACTCTTCTTTCTCTTCCCACAGTATTGTGGCCCAGGAAAAGAATTGCTAAAAGTACATTTTCATAAGCGTTTATAAAGATATACTTATTAGATAAGATCTCTACAGGGCTCAGAATTGCATCCTTTGTGTTTGACCCCTTAACACGATACCGGCAATGACATTACCAATGTACACTAGGATTTATATTGAAATTGCGTTCCTCTGGAAGCGTAGACTATTGGAGGAGGCATCCTAGTGACCATTTAGGACAAACTTTTTTTTTAAGATGAGGAAACCGAAGCACAGACAGATGGGCATCTTATTTGCTTTGTCGATGGAAAGTTGAAATAATACGCCTTATCGACTTAAGGAAATCAAAGTTAATTTTATTCTGAGCCGAGGTTGAGGACCGCAGCCCAGAAACACAAGGCTCAGCGCAAACCAAGACTGTCCCAGGGTGGGTGACCAGAAGCGCGGTGTTTATAGGCTCTGTCACGTGGAGAATGATAGGAGGGGACAGCAGAGCAAAGGGGGCATTCTTACAGTTCCGACCGGCGCTCAGTGGTATTATACGTGGGATAAAGCACACGTGCAGTGCGCGTACACAGGACAAAACGTTACTGAGCATGTAGGCGTCTTAGGGTTGGGGGCGGGATGATTGATCCCCTCCTGCCTTTGTGCTTCGTCTGATAGGGAAGGTGTTAATCAGTATGTGTCAGGGAAGCATTTGACAGACTTCGGTTTTTCAGGAGAGAGTTCGACTTTGGTTCATAGGCCCAGATTCTATTACATGTATGTCCAAGCTGCAGCCATCTCGGGCCACTTTCAAAGATTTTTCTTTCAGAGTTTCCTTTTTCTGACAGCTCATAGCTGCAGAGAAAGTTCCCTGAACCAAGGGTGGGTGGAACCTGGGATGCTGGCCCACATTTCTCATCTCTATTATTGCCTGTTTCCATTTAAGGGCATTGGATGGGCAGTTAGGAATTTCCAACTTCTGACTCTTTCTGCAATCCTGACAGCTAGGAAGTGCTGCTATGTGTATTTTGTATGAAACTCTCTCATTTGGAAGGAAACACATCTTGTGCTGATAAACAAGTGTAGAGGCGATGGTGGCAGGATTAATATAGAATCTTCTAAAACATTTTGCATTTTTCGTTTGCTTTTCACATATAAAACCTTGTGACAGGACCTGAAGCCTCCATCTCCCTGGGGGTAGATTAGGATTTGCCACTAAAGGCAGGCAAAGAGAAAGAACAAGAAAGAGCCCCTCCCTGTCCTTAGCATGTGGAGGGCTGAGCCTGGCTACCTCAGATCATCAAATTCTCCCTTAAAGCTTCGCCATAGGCTGGATTCAGAGAGGAGAAGGATAATACAAAGGGAGCTTTAAAGACAATCCTGTTCCTTCTACCCTGCAATTTTAGAGGAATTGTGGGAGGAGAAGTCAGAGAAGAAAGCAGGAAAATTAAGCAAACAGATGAGGCCTTTTGTTCCATTCTGGGCTTTGGCCTGGGCTTGGCAATTGCACAGGAAAAGTGAGGGTCTTGGTGGTGTTGGCTCCTCAGCTCTGGTGCAGCCACAGCAGAGCTTATGAGGCTGAGTGGAACGTAGGACCAGGAGGCACTGAGGGCTGGAATTCCTGCACTTTTCCAGGCCTACGAGCTCTGACACTCGGAGGGAGACAGGGTCTGCTAGGGATGCTGCCATGGAAGGACAAAGCTGGCTGGAGCCAGGGAAGAGATTCAGGGCTCTGAGGCCGGGAGGACCTGACAGCCAGGGAGCATTCTGCTCTGACCTGACCCTGCCAGGGTCCCTGCCCAAGCTCAAATCCATGGTGGAGAGGGGGAGAGTGCCAGGTGGTCTCAGTCATCACTCAGACACCACATTGTACCCAAAGATCCTAACCTTTCCCCATTGGCACGAGATCACCAAGCCTCTTTGCTATATTACTGAAGTGCCCTTCGGGGAGAGCATAGAAGGGGCACTTGAATGCCACTTGAAGGCACTGGTTAAATTTTGAGACGAAACCAAGCTGGACTAAATAATTTGCCTGCTACTCCGAGTGAGGGCTGATGAAGAAGATGGATGAGAGATAGAGAAATAGACTACATTGTCTCTGCACTTGTGAGCTGCGTGTACGTTAAACACTGCATGCCTGCCACTCTTGTTTATTTTAAAAATAAGAGATGGAGTCTTCAAAGTTTAGCAGAACATTTGAGTAATCAGCATAAAGGTTACTTTGGGCAGAAAACCAGATATAATAAAGGTCTACAGAAACAGACAGCTGTCTTCAGTTTCTGTTGTTATAAATGAAATATTTTCCTGCTGTTCTCCATTGCTTAGCAATGTTATTTATTTATTTTTTTTTTGTCTTTGGAGGACTCCTTTGGAATCATTCCTGCACTGATTGAAGTGTAAAATCAATAGGATGTAAGTGATTAGATAGGTGGTACTGGGAAAAAATATGTTTTCAAGAATCAAAGTGTATATCTATTTCTGGAAGCAGCCTCAAACCTCCAGGTAACTGATATTGCTCTGTGGATAGATCTAAGGACTGTGCAAAAACAAATGTTCCCTGCTCAGTAGAAAGAGATCTTCTGTCAGAATACCAGTACACTGGGGGCTCGATCTACCTGGAATTTTGTGTGTTTCTTGCTTTGTGATGTACAACGCGAGCTCTTGATCAGCCCTGGTTATGAGTACTTTTGTGCCTCCCATGGAAAAATACTAATAAATAAGGAAGCAAAAGATGCAAGAGCAAACTGACACATCACCACTAAATTTCTGTACTGGGACATGCACTTGCTCTACAATTCCTGTGTGACCTGGGAGTAATTATCAAATTCTTCTGGGCTGCAGTGTTCTCATTTGCAAATGAAGACAGTCATACCACCTTGTAGGATTTTGGGAGAAGTAAATGCACCATATGTGAAGGTGCATAGATCAGTATGTGGGTGCGCAATGAATGACAGGTTATCATTATTGTTGTTAAAATAGAAGAGAGAGGTGAATGTGGGAAGTGAACTTTTGAAGGAAAAGGAGTAGAACACATCATCTGGATCAGAGAGAAAAAGCATCCTGGGGAACACAGAGTAATACTGTTCTTCAAGGTTTGGGATTGTTACTGAACTGAACTTGGTCCACTCGCCCAGCGCAGCGAGGCCAAACACGGACACTGAGATTTGCAGCCAGGGAAAGGAAGGCCTTTGTTGCATGGCGCCAAGCAAAGAGAATGGGCAGCCAGCGCTTAGGACCCAAACACCCTGAGGGCTTACAAAGAAGGGTTTTTAAAGGCAGGGGTACATTTCAGAAAAGCAGAAGTTATAGGCAAAATCAGTACATGAGGTTATACATTAATTTGGCCCCCAAAGGCAGGATATGTTGAAGCGAGACTTATGGAACATAGGTGGATTCAGAAATCCTTCGATTAGCAATTGGTTAAGGAAGCAATTGTCTGAAAACTTGGGGTCAGTGGAAAGGAATGTGAAGGTCTGGCCTGTGGGTGTGACTCTCTCCAGGCCCCTCAGGAAGAAATTTAGAACAAAGAACAGCAGTCAGAGTTCAGTCCTCACTTCCTGCACGGCAGTGGTCATGGCTGCCATTTTCCATCTGGTGGGGTCTCAGTTTCCGAAAAACAACTCAGGAACGCATGTTAAGATGTTGTCTTTTAATTTCCACAGCGAACAAAAACACCTTGTGACTCTGGCTTGCTTGGGAGACCATTGTTTTAACTTATTACTATCTTCTTGTATGTCAGGTCACTCATTTACTTTTCAAGGCTAGCTAGGTGCGTAGAGTCTCCCTGGAAAGCACTGAAGATTTTTCCTTTATTTCCATGCTTGAGGGGACCTGGAAGGCTCCTAAGAGGGGTCTCTGCTGCATCTTAGGATGTGCCTTGAGTTTCTTTAGCATTCACTAGGAAGCCATCACGGATCAAAGTCTGTGACTTTAATCTAAATTCTTTCAGAATTTGTTAGTTTGTTTACTTTCCCAGCTTTAGTAAGGTGAAATTGACAAATAAAAATTTCATATATTTATGGTATACAGAGTAATGTTTTGATATACAGTTGGCCCTCCGTAAGTTCTGCATCTTTGTATTCAATAAACCTTGTGCGGAAAATATTCAGTGAAAAAAAAAAGAACAATACAGCAATAAACAATCGTACAAATAGAAGCAATACAGTATAACAACATAGTGTTTACATTTCATTAGGTATTATAAGTAATCTAGAGGTGATTTCAAGTATAAGGGAGGGTGTGCAATGTGCATAGGTTATACGCAAATACTACATCATTCTATATAAAAGACTTGAACATCCGGATTTCACTATCCTTGGGGGTCCTGAAACCAATGCCCTAGGGATACCGAGGGACAAATGTATGTAAACATGATTAAGTCAAACTGATTAACGTGTCCATCACCTCACACGCTTATCCTTTCCTTTGGTGTGTGTGGTAAGAGCACATAAGGTGTAATCTCTTAGCAATTTTCAAGTGCACCATGCATTACTATCAGGTATAGTCACCATGCTGTACAGTAGATCTCTTGCACTTATTCATCTTGCATAACTGAAACTTTGTATCCTTTAATTTCTGCCCCCAACCTTGCCACTGGGCCTGCAGCTCCTGGTAACCACTATTCTACTCTGCTTCTCTTTTGCTTATTTATATTCCAATTAATTTTTATTTGTAGACTACTTCATTGTATAGGAGTATATAGTCTGAACTTCACAGCAGCTCTAATCAGAGTATCTAAACTGTCTTTAATAGCAAATTAGGGCTTGAACACATTGTCTTAGCCTCAGAGGACTAATGAGCAAGGAGCTCGGCCTTGGTCTCTGAGACACATCCGTGGTGAGAATAGTCACTGTGGACCCCCCAGTCCTTGTTGTTTTGGATGTACATTATATGGTTTCTTTCTAGATGTATCTTTTTTTTTAATGAATTAAAAGTCTTGGGCTCTTAATTCTTCTCCTCTATTGTTATCAGTTTTTACCTGTATTTTGTTTTTAATTGCCACATATTAATTGTACATATTTATGGGGTACAGTGTGATGTTTTGATGCATGCAATGTATAATGATCAAATCAGGATAATTAGCATATCCATCACCTCAAACATTTAATTGAGTGGAGTTAAAAACATGTTTAGCCTTCTCTCTTTAGAACTGGCTTTTGCAATAACAGCCAATCAATGTGTTTATATCTGCGCAATAAAATAGAACAGGTTGAATGGGGCTCAGTGTAAGCCAATGGGGGTGTGGAAGCTAAAAGCTGTAACACCTGCCCTTTACATAACTGAAGTCAACTTTACCAAAATGTCTTTTAGCTTCTCTGGCCTCTGCTCTCCTAAGGTAAATCTGGGGCTTTTTCTCCCCAAGCAAAGGTGGTAGAACTTGACAGAGTGCTGGAATTCATAGAGGACACATATGAGCCTAACACTTGTTTCTGCAAAAAGTGGGCATGGACACTGGGCTCAGTGACATCTTCCTCCTGAGAAGGCCCAAGGGCCCTGTGCCCCAGCTCCCCCGCCCGCCTCCCACACCATGCTCTCTGTGGGTCACGGCTGCTGTGAGCTTTCCCAGGGAGGTCATGTATGTTCTGGTTCTGCTACATTTGATGAATGACTACATGTGGTTACATCATCCCCGATTCCAAAGGGCATCAATATATACCATGGCCATTTCAGACAACTTTTTTTTCTGATCAATTTCTGCCTTAACACAGTGCTGATTTTCTTATGCAGTAGACCTTCCATGGAATAAAGCCTTCTCCCTAAGTACACAGAGATTGTCATCTGAAGAGGAATGAGGAGGAGTTCAGTATGGGGGGGGGAGAGAGATGCCCAACTAGCTTTTATTTAATTTTTTAAATTTCTTCTCTATATCCATTCAGTAATCTGCCTCTGAGTCTTGGAGAGCAGGTGGCCGTGCACAAGGACTCTATGTTTCATTTCTCAATTTCACCCTTAGTGTCTGTCAGAGTGGTCCCTTTGGCTCCTAAGGGGGGAAGATTTGTAGAAACAACTGTATAGAGAAGCCTTTCAGGGTCTCTAATTTGCAAAGTGCTCTCAGCTAAGTCTTTTCTACAGGACCCATTTCAATTCGTTTCAACTTAAAAATTGGTGACAAGTTTCAAATTGTGTCCTGGATCTACCATTCCAAGGAAAGCATGGATGGTTCTCCTCGGGGCCTTTGTGATGCCAGTACTGATGTGCTCTGTGCTTGGACCCAGGTCGCACAATCATCTTCACCACTCACCACCTGGATGAAGCTGAAGTGCTCAGTGACCACGTGGCGGTTCTCCAGCAGGGCCGGCTCAGGTGCTACGGTCCCCCATCCTGCCTGAAGGAGGTGTATGGCCAGGGGCTCAGCCTGACACTCACAAAGCAGGTAAGAAGTACAACCACTTTGCTTCACTGAGCAAGTCGCACACCTGTCTGTGGCATAAGAAACAAACTATGACAATTAGACAATAATAACATCGCATTAGAGGCCTCCTGTGTACAATGGCTCAGTCCCCCAGGGCTGAGCAAAGGGAACTATCCTCTGGGAACCCGAGGTGCATTTTGGTAAGGAAATACATGAAGAGTCAGAATAACCTGGTAGCTAGGTAGGAGCTGCTGTGAGTGTCTGGGTCAGGAAGTATCATGACTCATGTGTTCTGGAAATATTTTTCTGACAATGATACTCCATTTAGGAGGCTAAAACTTTGCCTAATGCAGAAGCAGAGCGTGAGGGCATGGGGCAAGCGAGGTGGACCTGTCACACCTGTACGTCTGTAGTTACCATTGCTTTGTGTCAACCGGGGCAGGCAGTGGTGGCTCTGGGGTTGGGACAGGGGTGGAGGTGTCACTTCCTCACTCTTGATGACTGAACTTGACCCTTGGTGGCGCTCATAAAGTCTGCCCTTGACCCGTGAGCCAAGGTTCCTGTTTGCTTCCTCTCGAATTCAGGGTGAATATCTCGCCGTGCTGAGATGGCTCCTTTCCTCTGCAGCTGGGAATCCTTGCTCCCTTCTGAGAAGACCCAGCCCTGTTTCTGTAGTGCAATTGCTCAGCCCAGAGTCCTCCGTGATTCTCCCAGGGCACCAGCAGGGGTGGGGAGCACTTCCTGAACAGACCCCTGGGGGCCGGCCACAGCATGCCCAGTAGCCAAGAGGGACATGCAAGCATGGCCTCGTCAGGTTTATCACTGTAGATTTATATTTTAAAAAAGAAAGAAAGAAAAAAACCCCACAATCTATCATTGAGATGCCTATTGCTTAAATGCGGTGTTTCATTTAAGCTTTGAAGTGGAATTTCAAAATAATTTGCTTATGGATATACATGAAATCAATTGATATATATTTGAATTGATGTTTCTCACTGATTTCCTGGATTTTTTTTGTTTTGTTTTGTTTCGTTTTGTTTTTGATAGCCTTCTGTTCTGGAGGCCCATGATCCAAAGGACGTGGCTCGCGTTACGTCTCTGATACAGATCTACATTCCACAAGCATTTCTCAAAGACAGCAGTGGGGGTGAGCTGACCTACAACATTCCCAAGGATGCGGACAAGACTTGCTTCAAAGGGCTCTTCCAGGCCCTGGATCACAACCTACATCATCTGCACCTGACGGGCTACGGGATCTCAGACACCACCTTAGAAGAGGTATGAGAAATGCTGAAGAATGCCTTTATTGTTTATGCTTTTTTAGCCATTCTGCATTCAATGAAGAGATGTAGGTAAAAGGGAGGAGATGGAGAATGCTGTGCATTTTTATTTATGTTCAAGTTCTTATCAGTGTCAGCCACGGTGGAAGCCAATAAGTAAGTTAACACACCTGACAGGTGACTATTGTTATTTAAGGGAAATAGCATTCTCATATTTGAGAACTTTGGTGTCTTTAATCCAGAATCATTACCTGCCTATACCACTATTTCCAATAGTGGACGATTGCTGTCCTAGTTCCGCACGTGGAGGTGCCCTCCTCTTCCCTACGGGCTGCTGTCAGGGAGCCTCTGGCACCATGCTGGGTGAGCCAGGTGTGAGAGGGTTCCGCGTGTGAATGCTGCTGACTCCTGGTGAGCTCCCACCCCCAGACCCCACCTTTCCTCTACGTGGGACTGAGCTGGATGAGACCAGCTACTCAGTGTGGTTTCTTCATAGTGTATGATCAACAGAAGTCAGAATCAGGCAATTCCTGCAGCAGGAAGTTGCTGTGTTGTGTAACTCGACCTAAGGCAAGCCCTGATTGGGGTTCTTGAGGTGTGAGCCATAATAGTATTTTAATTGTACATTACTGTCACTTATATAAAGTGCTTCATATTTTTAAAAAATCAAGTGGTGCAAATTAAAAAAAAAATCTGGGATGAATTTTGGACTATTTCTCTAAATTACCCAGGAATAGCAATAGTTCCTGATCAGGTTTTTAATTAGCAGTTGACATTTAGTACCTGAAACAATATTTAAAAATAACCATGGGAAGTAAAATGTTTTGACTTTTAGAAAGTCAAAGTCTGAACATTGAGTTGTGTTGGGGATGGATTTGGGGCTGAGGGCACATCACCCACCGGGTTAGTGACGCCAGAGGAAAGGCGACCCTTGTGTGATCAATCAGTGTAGTCCCAAATAAACAGCAGCAAACTTTGTCTGGAATAAATCATCATAAAGATTGCAATACATAAAATTATAATATTACAAAATGTTTTTATATGTAGAATGTATTTGGTTCCCTTGAAATTCTGTAACTTGTTATTTCTGTTTTAAGGTTGAGGAAGCTGAAGCTCAGACAGGCTAAATTCTTTACCCCAAACCACCAAGGTCATGGGTGGTGGAGCTACACTCAAACTTGGGTTTTCAGTGGTTAGTCCAGTTCTCCAGACACACCCTTGACTTTGTGGGTGATGCTCTGGATTCCACAGACCACCAGGGCTGGAGTACCTCAATTCCCACCACCTCTGCCGGGTCTTTGTAGCAGAACAAGTCGGGGTGCACAGAGACAAGCAAAAAGCAGCCTAAGATACACACGATGGATCTGAGCTATTTTCCAAAACCAGAGAACGCAGAGTCACTTCATCTTTTATTGTCTGGCTTGTCTCCTACTTTCCTTCTTCACATCTCCAAAGCTCAGTCCCAGATTTCTCAGCATCAATTCACTTCCAGGCCCTCCCCTCTCCCTGCACTCCGTAGCTTCCTTGCATGAGTCTTCTCCCAGCTTGTTATGTGTGGTAGCGTGCAAGCTGAGCTCTGTGAGAGCTTGTATCTTGTCTGCTCAACTCCTTGCCTGCAGTCTCCAGGGCAGCTGCTGGCTCTAGTGGTTGCTTAATAAATATTTTCTGGAGGTCATTATGTTAAGAGAAATAAACCAGGTGCAGAAGGACAAATGTTGCGTGTTCTTACTCATATGTGGTTGCTAAAAAAATAGATTACGTGGAGGTTGAGAGTAGAATGATAGATACCAGAGAGAGGGAAGAGTGTATGGGGAGGGGACGGGATAAGGTAAGTTGGTTAATGGGTACAAGCATACTGTCAGATAGAAGGAATATCTAATGTAGATAGCAGAGTAGGGTGACTATAGTTAACAACAATGTGTAGTATTTTTCAAACTAGCTAGAAGGGAAGATCTGAAATGTACTTAACACACAGAAATGATAAATACTTAGGTGATGGATACCACAAGTACCCTGAGTAGATAATTATAAATTCTATGTAGGTAACAAAATTTTACGTGTACCCCATAAATGTGTATAATTATATCAAAAAATACAATCACGACACTATCACTTACATTTTTAAAATAAAGCAATATCTGGAACTGACAGAAAAGATCATTTACATAAATAGATATAATAATCTTCCCCATTTTGCCTTGCAGAATTGGATTATTTCCAGCTAGGATGCTGCACTGACCACTTGCTCACAATCTGATAAAGCGGTTGGGCTTTAGCCAAGCTTCAAAGGCTTTAAGACTAGGTATGAACTTGTAAAATAGGGATGTTAACATTTACATCAACAGGCATACTTTTATACTCATAACATGTGCAAAACACAGTGTTTTGTGTTAGGAAGGGGAAGAACAGAATTTTAAAGATCACAATTTGCCTCAAGAAAATAAGAGTTTAATGTGGAAGACATACGCACAGAAAAAAAAGAAAAATATTTTCTGAATGAATTATGTGCAGAACATGTCCAAAGATTCATCTAGCCTCTGGGAGTAGCATGTTACAAGGGAAAGTGTGTGCACTCTTCCCTGGAAAGTTCTCAATTCAAATCTTTCTCCCTCCTGAGCTCTAGGAACTTGAATAAATCACTCAGCTCTTGTGAGCCTCGGTTTTTTCATCTTATTTTATTTTTATTTAAATTTTTTTTAAGAGACAGGGAGGGGGACTCACTATATTGCCCAGGCTGGCCTGGAACTTCTGGACTCAAGAGATCCTCCTGCCTCAGCCTCCTGGGTAACTGGGACTGCAGGTGCACACCACCGTGCCTGGTGCCAATTTTTTGATGTTTAAAATGGAAAATCCAGAACAATTTACATAATTATTCCAAAGAATAACAACAATGGTTAAATGCCTGGAACAAACTAGTCGGTCTACAATGTCAATGATTTCTCTGACCTACAGTGGCATGGCATGAGACATTGCTGCCGTAGCTTTGGAGTGACCCTGGGATGAAATCACATCTGTGATCCCAAAAGGGCATCTTTTCTCCAGGGATTTTTGTTGGATAACAATTTTACCTCTGCCAATGCTGAAGGACAGGAAATGTCCTAAGCCTTGTCTTCCCCTGACCGCATGAGTCAGGATGTGTTTGGAGTTCTCCATGAGTGTAGGTTTACAGCTAACCAAAGCACCAGACTCCAATGCGGTTATGTCAGACACCACTTGTCACTAACTTCTGAAATGTGGATAACAGGTCCAAATAGTATATTAGAAAGTTTTTATAGTTGGGAACTGTCAACTGGCATGAGTCAGTTTCCCTGTAGACGTAAAGAGTACCACCTTCAAAAGTTGTTTTGCCATCCTGGGTCACTTGAAAAGGAAAATAAAATAATTTCTTTTGGATTGTAAGGATAAGTTGTCAAAAAGCATGGACTTGTTATGTTAGTGTCTGTCTCTCTAATTCTTCACCAGGTTAAGCAGGTGGTTTACTAGTTTGGATCTCATACAGATAAATTGAACATGTTCATAAAATCACTGGACTCTCAGGGTAGGGGAGAGGACCCTGTGGAAATATCAAAGTTTTTGGAGCAAGCATACTCATCAAGCGAATAATGTGTGCACCCTCAATGTAGGTAAATTTACTTATTTACAATTAAACATACGTGGCAGGAAGAGTTGGTGTTTCCTTTATGTAAGTGGCATTTTATCTATTGCTAACAAAATAAGAAACCTCAGGAATCCTTTTAATATTTATCAATAAAAAAGAGTGTAATTGTGTGGAATGTTTGGCCTGAATATTTTATGAATTTAAACATCACAGGAAAAAAAAAAAAGCAAACAGGGAGGAATGTCTTTATGTTTGGGCAGACGCTTAGCTCCTAAAAGGTTTTGTTAATTATTGTGGCTTGTAGGACCAATCAATAATATCTCAAGGCAAAATATGTATTTGGGTAGAGGCTTATTCGTACCATGGTGTATAAAAATAAGATACTTCAATACTGTTAGTAATTTACTTCCTGCCTGCTCCCTTCCCTCCCTGCATCAGGCCTGGCTGATTTTCAGTCGCACCTGAGGTTAAAACAAAAAGCCGGTGGGAGTAAGAAAGCGGCAGCCCTGCATTCAGGCGCTGGCTTGTGCTTGTGCTACCGCTATTATCTGCAGAATCTTTTTAAGACATGTGTCTCTTTTATAAGCCTTATTTTATTAAATAGTAAAACCTAGATAAACCAATTTAAAAATCCACTTAAATGGGCCACAACAAAGCTGCAACCTGCTGAAACTGAGGGAGCTGTCACTGTGGCCACAGAGGCTGACTGAGGACCCCAATGGCCATTAGCATCTGAGAAAATGAGGACTTCTTAACTTCTTATGGGGTCTACCCCGGAATAGAAACTGAGCCTTCCCTGTTCTCTTCTCACACCCCCTGGGGTGCTGACGACCCACCTTGGAGATCCAGGCCTGGACGGAGCCCGCGGGACTGCCCCTGAGCGCTCTGGGTGCCACCTGGGGACTCAGTCCCTGGGTGGGAAGAGACCCCACGCCAGCAGCCTCCCCAGCTCAGCACCCTCGCTACAGGCAGGGAGTCACGCAACGGGCCACAGAACCGCGCTGATGGGAAGAAACTCCCGGCACAGTGCGGGACACGCAGGCAGGGCTGTGATTCAGCCTGACTGGGACTTGGGACTCGAAGAAGTCCCAGGAGCGGCGGGGCCCAGGAGTGCCCCGTGGCAGGGCGTCCTCGCTGTGCCTCCTTGCTGGCCGCGGGGTCCTCCTGCCGGGCTCTCCCGCAGCAGGCGTGGACAAGGCCGGGAGGTCCGGTGTTGCGTGGGAGGCTGTCCCTTCTCCCCACGCCCGGGCTATCCCACCTGCACTTCCTTCTCCTGCTGGGAGAGCGGGAGAGCCGGGCCTCGGGGTGGGGCTGTTCAGAACTTGCTGTGCTCTTAGGCCTTCCATGCCCAGAAGTGTAAACCAGATTCGCAGCCTGCTTGCATGTATGATTTTTAACGGGAGTTACCCATTTCACACTTAAGCAGTTTCCATATTTCTCATATTCATCTTTTCACAGTGACATGATTTCTTTTATGAAAAGTTTCCATTATACACTTGTAAAGCACTTAGGCTGTTTCCAGCATTTCGATTTTACCAGTAAGATGCCAGGAGAGTCTGTGAACAGGGTCCACCGGCGTCTCTGTAGACCGATTTCCAGAAGTGTACCTGGGTCCACTGGGTCCTCAAGATCTGCGGCAGTGTCGTTATGGGTTCCCAAAATGATCGCTTACGTTTGTGCCCCAGACGCTTTTTCTCATATGCCTCAACTGTCACTGTCTCAAAACCAGCCCAGTGCCTTCCATTCACAGTTAAGGTTTCCTAACCAGTCCCTGCCCGACCTGTCCGCAATCCCCACAGCGGTGGGAGGGGCCTGGTGCGAGGGGGGACCCTGACGCTGTGCTGTAGTTTCATGCTTCCTGTAAGGGCGAACCTGGACAAATCACTCAGGCTGAAACTTCATTTTTTTAAATGTATTTTTTTAAAGCTAATTTTTTAGAGCAGTTTTAGCTTTGCAGCAAAATTGAGTAGAAGTTGCAAAAGATTCCTGTGTGTCGTCCCTGTCCCTTCCCGCCCTACCTTGCCCCCAGCCACCTCCACTATCGACATCCTCCACAGAGGGGCACATTTGTTGCCGTGGACGAGCCTACACTGACACAGCACTGTCACACGGAGTCCATAAGTCACAGCAGGGGTCAGTCCTGTGATGTACGTTCTATAGGTTTGGACAAATGCATAATTCCTGTATCTGTAGTGTCATGAGGATCGTTCCCTGCCCCAGAAATCCCTGTGCTCTGCCTGTTGCTCCCTCCCTCCCCCACCCCCACCCCAAACCTTGGCAACCACTGATCTTTTTGATTTTTTCACTTTCTCCATAGCTTTAACTTTTCCAGAATGTTGCAGAGTTGGGAATCACACAATCTTTGTGGCCTTTTCAAATTGGCTTTTTTCTCTTAGTAACATGCGTTTAAGTTTCCTTCATATCATTTTATGGCTTGATAGCTTATTTTTTCTTAGCACTGAATAATATTCCATTGTCTGGATGTACCATGGTTTATTTATCTATTCACTTATGGAAGGACATCTTGCTTACTTCCAAATTTCGGCAATTGTGAACAAAGCTGCTATAAATATTTGTGGGCAAGGTTTTGTATGGACCAAAGTTTTCAGCTCATTTTGGTAAATACCTAGGGATGCAATTGCTGGGTTATACACTAAGAATATCTTTAGTTTTGTAAGAAACCACCAAACTGTCTTGTAGGGTGACTGTACTATTTTGCATTCCCACCAGCAATGAATGAGAATTCCTGTTGCTCCATAACCTTGCCAAGTTTGGTGTTGTCCCTGTTCTGTCCCTGTTAGATTTTAAGCATTCTAATAGATGCGTAGTGGTATTTCACTGTTGGTGTAATTTGTATTTCCCTGAAGACGTATGATGTGGGGCGTCTTTCCATAGGCACGTTTTCCATCTGAATACATTTGTTAGTGAGGTGTCTGTTGAGGTCTTTGGCCCATTTTTTAATTGGGCTGTTTGTTTTCTTATTGTTAAGTTTTAAGAGTTCTTTATTAACTTTATTTTTCTCATCAGAAAATAGGAATATCTTCCCTATCTTCCACACACAGTTTTTGTTTGGGTTAAATAATATAATTAGTACTGAGTGCAGATTACAAATTGCTGCATATAACACAAACATGAGGACGTATCGATATTTTTACTGCTATTTATATCCATAATACATGTGCAATGGCATATTCTGAGATTAAGCATTGCTGTACTTTATCCATATTTTTAATGTTACAGTATATGTTCCATTATAGAGTAACTTCTAAGAAATTTTTATGCTATATTCCTTAAATATTTCTATTTCTGTTTAGTATTCACCTTTCTTCTCCAATACATTTTTATTTATACTTTACCCATTTGTATTCCTTCTGGAAATTTCTCAATCATCTTCCTTTTTGCCCTCTTTTCTTAAAATATATACCTATATTTATTTATTTAGTAAAATTAAATTTTATATAGTAAAATCCACTCTATGAGGTTGACAAATGTACAGAGTTGTGGAACCAGCACCACAATCAAATTAGAGAGGGTTCCGTCCCCACTGCCATCTTAAAAGAATAATTCTTCTGGTTACTTACTTCTGCAAGTTTTTTTTTTAAATCCAGGATTCATGTTCTTGCTGTTAGTCACCCTAAAAATGAAATGAACAAGGAGCAAGAGAGCAAGTTGATCAATTACTTTGCATATTTAGTACGTGTTTCTTTGATTTCTTGCCATAATTTCTACTTTCTACATTTAGTACATGCTTTGCTATTATTTACATAATAGGTCCTAAATAAATATTGATTTACTAGATCTCATATATCTTTCTTTTTCTCTTTCACACACGCACAGATGCTAAAAAATAAGTTATCTGTCTTAAGGGCAACCACAGGCAAAGGATTTGAGATATATAAAATTGTACATGAAATCTAATGAAATATAACATAGTATATTAGATGTGTTGGAGAAAGATATCTTAAATTGGAAAAAGATGCCTTTAAAGAACTTTCATTTGCTTGATGTAGTCTATAAAATGTCTATCACAATCAATTTTGTCTCTTCACACTTGGAAAGCATTGACTTTCCTTTCATGCATCTGTTATTGATCCACAGTCGGTATGGCTGACACCGCACTGTGCGTGCTTGTCCCTTTGCTTGTCTGCATTTTGCCTGATGACTTTACTGGGGTGAGGAGGGCCTGCCAATGAACTCTTCTTACTTTGAAGCTAGAAAGCAGATTTCATTTTTAAACTGCAATTAATTTCCCACAAATCATGGTCTCCAGATCTGCACCCATGCCAGTGAAGTTGACATTTAAAATTGGATGGTGGCAATTGCCAATTTTACTAAGGCATTTACACTTTCTGCTCTCATGCTTGGACCTAAGGAAGATGCTGGTGAGGCACAGTGTTTACTGCCTGGGGTTGGGGACGAAGGAGGGCTGCAGAGCTTGGCTGTGCGTATGAAGTATGTTGGCAGCAATCTCTGAAGCCAAGGCAACATTTTCTGGCAAAATGCAAACAGAGTGAATTTTAGTAGTGTATTTTAAATAGTTTTGTAGTTTTTAGTAGTATTCTAGAAAGGTTAGATTGCCAGTGTGAGCTGAGCAGTTTTTTTCCACCCAGCTTGCTAAGTACAGTTTCGGGTTCCCTTTGTACCTCTGCACGAGGGTTGTGGGTGCTGGTTCCTTGGGAGCATGAGCTCAGCCGCCCCATCCTACACAACATGAACAGGCGAAGCCTGAAAGTAGGGCTTGATCTTTTTATCTTTTTTTGGTCCCTAAGAGCAAAAGGATCAAGTCCAGGGTCACGAGCAGCACTTAGTTGCATGTCACTGTCAACGTGCAATAATTCTTCGGTTTCGTTGACTTCATGACCTCAATAGTTTTGAAGATTCCAGAGTAGTATTTTTGCACAATGACCCTCAATACGGTTTGCCCCATTTTGTTGTGATTGGGCCAGGTTTTGATTTTCAGCTGGAATATTCCCGGAGAGATGCCACGTCCCACTGCTCCGGACTGTCAGCCCTGCGGCTGATCTGCCCCACAGCTGGTGGGAAGAACTTTGATCACCCAGGTAAAGTGGTGTCTGCCAGGCTTTCCCGAAGTTAATTTCCTTTCCTCTTTCGTATTATTTTTTGAGGACATACTTTGGGACTCTCTAAATTCCACTTTTTCAATCACCAGCTTCAGCATGCTGCTATGCTCCTTGCCAGGATTAATTATTACCATGACATTTGCCAAGTGGGAGTTTTTAAGTTCATCATTCATTCTGCGTTTTAGTTGGTGTTATCCAGTAGGGAAGAGCTTGACCTTCACCCACTCACTTGCTTATGTTAGTAGTGACTCGTGGCTTTCTGTTCCGCTCAATGAGCTGCAGTTCCTCCTGGTCATTAATTACTTTCATGCTTCAAGCGGACCAGGAGGAGCCAGTGGGAGCTCCTTTGCGCTGCCTTCTGTGTCTTTTAACGCATGCCCCCTATTCTTTCGGTATTTTCCTACTTCCTGACACAAGATGCTCTGGGATCCTCTTGTACTTTCCCACCCCAGCTCTGGAGTCAGCCACTGCTCCAGGAAGTCCTGGCTGCTTCACGTGCCCACGGTGGCTGGGGTGTTGCTGTCTCAGGTCCCTCGTGGAGAAGGCGAGAGACTCACCTCTGTTTTTGTCTCTTTCTATCTAAACAACGAAAACCAGGAGTTCACCCTCCACAAGGAATCTCTAAATTTAACCCAATAACACAGCTTTTGTTTAGCGTTTCCTTTTTCCTTCTTTGAACCTCCTTTCTCCGATCATGAGAAACCCGACTGTAAATCTGCTACCGTATTCGCTCAGTCCTCGTGGGCGCAGCTCATCTCCCGAGGCCCCGTGTTGCACTCTGCCCTCTGGGGGAACCTGGCCCACGCTAGCCCCCTTGGTGCTGGCCCCCAGCCTTAATCTGGCATCTTCCTTGCCAGAAAACAAAAAGCAGTGGTGGGGGAGGAAGGAAGAGGGAGGAGGGCAGCGGAGGAAACAGGCATTAACTCTTTTGAGAAACTGTTCTGTCTCTCTCATGTGGCATCATGCTCTTTCTTCCCAAAGAAGAATACATTAAATATTTTGGGTAGTCTTCATTTTGGGGCTTAGGTCTTCCTAATTTAAAATGGCCTTATAGTCTAAGCATTTAAGACAGCTTGATGTCTTCTAAACACTGGTTGTGCTACCAATTGTTCAGACTGGAGTGCTGTGATGCATTTTTTGCATTCTGTTTATAAAACAGTATGGTAGGATGTCATAGGCCCTAAGTGTAAAGTAGAATTAACCTTTTCGTACCTTATCTAATTTAATCTTCCCCTTGTATAGATAAGTAGACTGAGAGACTTAATCTGAAAAAGGTACTGAGTTGCCACAGTCAGAAATTGGAATTTAGTTGTGTTGGATTCCAAAATTTTCTACTCTACCTTCTGATTTTTACTGTCTATGGAGTGTCCAGGGGCACATCAAATCAAATGCCCTTGTTTCAAAGATGTACTGATGTCGTGATAGTTCTGTGACGGGCTGAATAATATTCCCCAAAGATGTCCATGTCCTAGTTCCTGGAGCCTTTAAATGTCACCTATATATGGCTTGTGACAGGAGGATAATCCAAGACTATCTGGGTGGGCTTGATGGAATCAAAAGAGCTCATATGAGAGGGATAAAGGAAGGTTAGACAGGAGGAAGGTGATGTCACGATGAGCCTCGAAGGTGGAGGATGGGGCCATCAGCCCAATGATACAGGTGGTCACTAGAAGCTGAAAAAGTTCAGGGAATGTATTCTCCCTTGATTTTAGTCCAGTGAGGTCCATTGTAGGATTCTACGTTCAGAATCATAAGATAATAAATGCATCATCTTAAGCCACCATGTTTGTGATAATGTGTTACAGCAGCAATAGAAAACTCATACGAGTTCCTGTAAAATGATAAAATCTTGCTGTGTGCACCATGTGGAAAGCTCTGCCCAAAGTCCTGTGTTTGGAAAGGAATTGCTGGTTCCTCTTGTGTTTCTTATCAGCTAAGAGTTTCCTGCATGGCTTGATCTTCTGTGTCTGTTAAAAACAATCACTTTGGGGAAACTGAAATAATACATCATATGTTGCATTTTGGTCAAAGTTTAGAAATTCTTCCTCTGCTCATGTCATCACTCAGTTGGACTCTATTGTCATCGTCTTACAGAAGCTTGGTCAGCTTCATAAATTTCTCTAGCATCTAAGCAAAAAGGCACCTTGCATTGACCATCTCCAGGATATAGTCCATCAAACTGACACTTTAAGTGTGGATCACTTCTGGGGTCTAACACTCCTTGACGATGTCATTTTAACAGAGAGCACAGGAGGATGGGCAGAGCACGCCAGTCTGAGAGACTGGTGGCACAGTCAGTGTTGGGATGACACTCACTGGAACATCATACATGCTTAGGCCCTGCAGCTCTTTTAAATTAAGAAAACGTGAGCCCTCGAATGAAGAATCCTCAAATTTTTTAATTTACTCTTCCTTGAAAAGACGGGGTAGGAATACCCCAGGCATTGCCTTTAAAGCCATATTTTTATCAAATTATAAATTATTTTCATGCTAGTTAGTGTCCTTAAGATTTAAATTCATCACTTCTTATTTCATTCTTACTCATTTTGTGTGATAAATTTACTTAAAAATTAATAGGAGTAGTTTGACCGGTATAATTGTGCTTTGACTTGAGAGGCCTGAGCCAATGCCAGTGAAGTTCAAAACATTAGGTAAGACTGAAGACAGTGTCTTAGTCCTGTTGTATAAAAACGGACAGGTGTAGTTCTTATTGGATCCATTTTAATTGGCTTATGGCCTACATTCAGTTAAAAGTGATAGAAAAAATAGCAAAAAAGGAAGAACATCTGTGTATAAATAATGTCACTTGGTACCAAATGCACAAACAGAACGTTCTTCTTAAACTGTGGAAAGTGTAGCTGGGACAGTATATGTTTATCCTGCATTCAAATAAGTTCCAGTTGCTCAAGTTTTATTTCTGTCTCTTTTGAAGGGTTGTTTATATGTGTTGATCTGGACTTTCATAGTCTTTTCTATAGTGAGATTGTTTTTGCAGTATTTCACATCTCTTCACAATTGTCCAATGAAACAAAGAAAATGTTTCCCTATGTCAACTACAAGAAAAAAATTTTTTGAAGATTTGGGTTTTAAGTACAAATATTGATTTAAACTTTTGCTGGAAAATATGTATTAGACAATAAAGAATACAGTAAGTCCTCATTTAATATCGTTTGTACGTTCTTGGAAATGGTTACTTTAAACAAAACTGTATATAACAAAAACAGTGCTTCTCTCATCAACATTATAACAAAACAATGCTGAATGACATGACTTTATTTCAGGATCCTCTGCATGTCTTTTCTCTTAAAGTCACAGTTTCTAAGATCTTATTGACAATGTTAAGTGAGGACTTACTGTATATTAAACTATAACGTGGAACATCCATTTCCCAAATTCACTGGAATTCTAGGAATTTTCTTACAAATTTCATGTCATTGAAGTCCTGGATAATGTTCTATTCTGGATGTTAGGATTCCGTGGGACACTTGCCAAGGGGAGTTTTACAATTGCCATCTGTTTCCATTTAGTATGAGAATTACGGCCCCAAATAACAAGGGTAAATTCTGCGATCAAGACACAAACCTTGGACTACAATGATTAATTATGTTTTGCTTTTCAAAAATGTGATGTTTATTTGCCCTTTCTGTTAATCGTGCTACTTTGACATTTTCCCGTATTCTCAGAGCCTCTTGCATGATGTACCTGCAGTTAGGGTGAGTGGCCCCTAGATGGTGCTCATAACATTCTTATGGTCTTAGACTTGCCTTTCACCTTTCAATGCAAAGTTCCAGGATTCCTGGACATGCTGTGTCCTGATACTTAGTGCTGTATCATAATAAATCATATCGCCGCTGATCTGTGAGATTATTGAGGGCTAAAACTCTGCCCTTAACTCTGTTTTCTCTTCCAACACACACATGCACAGGTGTGTGCATGCACATATGTACACATACACATTCACACATGTTCACACATGCATCCACTCACAGACAGCCTTTTTATGAGAGGGGAGAAGGAAAACTTAAAAGAACTGATGAGGATTGTTATCAAGAATGCCTTCATTATCAAGGTATGCTTTCTATATTCAATTACATGTGACCATTAAATAAAAATTCCATTCAGAATATGATAAAAAGGAAAATCTTCACTCAATAAATAATTCTTGATTTGCACTATTTCTATTGTTTCTAATTGAATTCCCTATAAATGAACTTAGTGAAGACTTACTGCACTGAGCCTCGGTGCTCTCGTCTTACGTGGGGATGACAGTGCTTCTCTTACTGGGTTGATTTGAGAATTACGTCATGAAACGCAACACACATCCCAGTACACTTACTCCTCCTCCTCTGGCTGCTCTTAAGAGCAGACCTTGCCAGCTTGCTGCATGCCAGGTATTGTTCTCATGGCTTATATATAAATGCACTTACTTCTTGAAACAATCCTACAATATGTCTTATTTATGACCATTTATCACATGAGCAAACTAGGTCACAGTGACAAAATCATTTGTCCAAGGTCACATGGGCTGACACATACTCTGAAATTGTTGTTATAATTATTGTTATTGTTATCATTTGTAGTAGTAGTAGTGAGTTTTGCAGCTTTTCCTTGAGGCTTTACTGGGAATCAGCAAAGGGTTATCTTTCAAATGAAGGTGACTCCATCTGATCTAATTAAATGTCCTGACCCTTCACCAGTGCTAAGCATACAGGTTTTGCTCAGTTGGATTCCATGCAAATTAATTAATTACATACAGAGAGACTGCCTGCCTCTCCTACAGGCTTGCTTACTCACCGCTGCTTCTCTCTCTGCCCTCTCCCTGTCTTCCCCTATGGGTTGGTGGCTCCTTGGGAACACCTAGAGACAGTCAGTGCATTTTTGCTGATTTAAGGGAATGAGAATGGTGATGCTGCATCCTGAAATCAGAAGTGAGGGAGGATGCTCAGTGTGGACACCTTGAGTTGAGGTACCAACTGGATGGACAATGAGACTTGTCCAGCAGGAGTTGCTTAGAGAGGGCCACAGCCCGGAACCTGGACCTTTCTGGATGGGTGCATGGGAGGGAGCAATGGAAGCAGATGCATGGAGGATGCCAAAGGGGAGAGCGGCCACACACAGTGCCTAGCTTGCCGCATGGCCTGCAGAGGACGTTCAGTGAATCTTGGCCAACCGCATGAATAATGGAAGACCGACTGCGTGCTTCCAGAGTCTGTGTCTGGCACTTTACAGCCATCATCTGCTGACCTGTAGTTACTGTTATCATCATCATTCCTGTTTTGCAGACAAAGCAACCAGAACTCCGGGTGGTGAAGTCCTGTGCTCGTAGATACCGGGGGCCCACATGTTGCCAAGAGTGGAGCCAGTTAGGACTGGCGCCCTTGGCCCTTAATCACTGTGCCATGTTGCTGCAGAGCTTATTCTCTCTGATTTTAATGCTTTTTGTGCTCTGCCCAATGTTTATGTTACGGATTCTTGCTCAATCTCTCCTTAAAGCCATGCCCGACCTCCAGGTGTGGCTCAGTGCCCTTCCCATCTCTCCCTGTCTTGGCTCCCTTTCTTGCTTCCTCGTGTTATCTTTGCTAATTGGTCCTAGTCTTTGGCTTTCAATAAATGGAGGTTGGACTTCTACTTCCAGCACGAAATAGCGAGTTCAAGCAATTTGCTTAAATTAACTGTTTTAGCAACATGGTACCTCATAGCCCATGGAGAGCACATATTCAGTGGGGATTTTGATGTATGAGATTCCATCTACCCTAAACTGTGAGCACCATAAGTTTATTTTCTGATTCACCTCTGAATTTCTAAGATGCTGGCAGAGTGAGTCACAGACTTGAGTTGAGTTGGATACAGTGTGTTATATCCTGCCCCCTCCCTGCCTACCGCTGCCTATGGATTTGACTAGCCTGGACCTGCACGTAGGGGTCTGGAGGTCCACAGTCAAGTTCCCTTCGTCTTGCATCCAGCCCATGGGCAGCCTGTCAACCAGCTTGCCAACAACTAGGCAGCCTTAGAGTTATGCCAATTAAATGCACGACTCAATGAAATATTCAAGGTGTGTTTGGGGTGTGTTGTCATGACCTAACTGAGCAATTGAAGCAAAAGAAAAGAAAGGCAATGTGGAAAGGAGCATAAAATAACATATAGCTCTTTCTTCATTTTCAAAAAGGTATTTTTGATGATTTTGCAAGATTCCAACAAGAAATCTCACATTGCCCCTGGGACCAAGTTAGAGCTGCAGAACCACAGGCCCGCAGGACGTCATCCCGGAGGCTGTAAGTACAGAGTGGTCTCCTGCATTTCTGCTGGAGGAACGATGCCACCATTCCTGGTGTTAAACATTGAATAGCAAGAGACCGAAGCTAGCGAGGAGGCAGGAGTGTATAGTGAGGGGCATAAGTGAGTTCAGGTCAGAACAGAAAGCTTAGGGACTTACCCTGGCTTGAAAAGAACCATTGCTTGTTTATGGGACACAGTGTATCTTTTCTTCAGAACTTGACTTAGTGTATAAAAAATTTGTCAGTGCCTGAAATTAGAATAATGAAACCATTGGTCTTGTTTTACCTTCGTCACGAACAAACGGATCCGGCATGCATGCATGGCGTGCCTGTCACGTGCAGGCGCTTTGCTGGGAATGGATGTATGTGGCTTTGCCTCCGTGCAGCCTTTGTCCGTCTGGGACCCAACAGTGGTCCTGGCCTTTGTGTGCAGACCCCCGTCCGTGGGCAATGATAAAGACCAGACGGAATCCAGATTTGGCTTCTAAGTGTGTGACCGCAGTCTGATTCAACTCAATTCCAAGCGTATTTATTAGCAGCAGCTCACCAAGGAGCACGGAGCTGGGCTGTAGGGACATGGAGGTAATAAGTCTCAGGGTCTTCCTTCAGAGACTTCAGTCCATCAGGGACACAGACCCGTGAATAAATAACTGGAATTAAATACATTATGTTTGTAACAATGTTTGCCAAACTGCGTCCACACCTGTAGGAGCGTTTACTTCTCCAGCTTCTGGTATTATCAGATTTAAAAATGTATATATATTTTAGCCATTAACAAAGGTGTGTAGTGGTTTCTCATCATGGTTTTAATTTGCATGTTCCTAATGAATATGTTGAACGTGTCTTCTTTTTCTTTTTCACGGCTTTATTGAGATATTATTCACATATCACACAATCCCCTCATTGACAGTGTGCAATTCCGTGGCTTTTCAGAGCTGTGCGTCCAACAGCACAACCAACCTTAGCTCCCTTTCACTAGTCCGAAAAGAACCCTGTGGTCACACAGACATCTCTCCGCAATACACCCACCCCTTCCAGCCTCAGGCAACCTCTCGTGTGCTTCCTGTCTCTAAAGGTTTGTGTATTCCAGATGTTTTGTATAAAGAGAATCATAATGTGAGTGGTCTTTTGTGATTAGCTCCCTTCGCTCCTGATGTTTTCAAGGTTTATCCACGTAACAGCATGTGTCAGCACTTCATTTTTGATTGCCAAATAATATTTTATTGTACATATATACATCGCATTTTGCTCATGAGTTGACAGACATTTTAGTTGTTTCCAGATTTCCGCTGTTGCAAATATGCTGCTATTAACATTTATGTACATGCTTTTTGTGGCTATGTGTTTTCTTCTATGTATATATAACCAGGAGTGAAATTTCCAAATCATGTTTAACCATTTAAGGAACTGCCAAACTGTTATCTAAAGTGACTATACCTTATGTTCCTACCAGCAGTATATGAGGGTTCTAATTTCTCCAACGTGCTCACAAACACTTGTTATTATCTATTGTTTTGATTATAGAGAACTTAGTGGGTAGGAAATGATATCTGAATGCAGTTTTGATTTGTACTTCTCTGGTAGTTAATGATCTTGAGCATCTTTTCATGGGCTTGATGGCCACTTGTATATCTTCTTCGTAGAAATGCATTTTCATATTTTTTTGCCAATTAAAAAATATGATTTTTTTTTTATTATGGAATTGTGAGAGTTAAGTGTAATGCTAATGGTGGGTTTCATAAATACCCTTTATGAAGTTGAGGAAGTTCCTATCTATTCCTAGTTGTGGATTGCTTTTATTACAAAGGGTGTTGGATTTTCCTAAATGCTTCCTCTGCATCTGTTGGGATGATCATGCATTTTTTGTTCTTGATTTATTGATACGGTGTATTATATTATTGATTTTTTGATGTTAAAACAGCATTGCATTCCTGAGATAAATTCCACTTGGTCATGATCTGCAATCCTTTTTATATGGTTTAGATGAAGTTCAACTTACCTATTTACTCTTTCGTTGCCTGTGTTTGTGGTGTCATATCCGTAAAGTCGCTGCCAACTGTAATGTCACGAATCTTTCCCCTAGTGTTTTCTACCATGAATTTTACAGTTTTCACTCTTATGTTTGATCTTTCATCTATTTTGAATTAATTATTGTATGTGATATACAGTAAGGGTCCAGCTTTATTCTTTTGTATGTGGATATCTAGTTTTCCCAACGCTATTTGTTAAAACAGCTCTCTTTTTCCCAGTGAAAGGTCTTGGCACCTTTGTTGAAAGTTAATGGACAATATACGTGAGGGTTTATTTTTGGGCTGTATTCTGCTCTAGTTGTCTATGTATCTATCTTTATGCCAGTGGCATACTGTTTTGATCACTGTGGCTTTGCAGCAAGTATTGAAATTACAAAGTGCAAATCTTGCAACTTTGTGTTTTTTCAAGATTGTTTTGGCTTTTCTGTGCTTCTTTAGGTTCCATATGAATTTTAGGGTGGATATTTCTATTTCTGCAAAAAAAATGTGTTTTGGAAGCTTGATAAGAATTTCCTAGATTGATTTAGATAGCTTTGACTAGTATTGCTGTCTTACAAATATTAATTCTTCCAATTCCTGAATGTAGGATATCTTTCCACTTATTTGTGTTATCTTTCATTTCTTTTGGTAACATTTTACAGCTTTCAGTCTTCAGGTTATTATTTGCCTTCGTGGTTAAGTTTATTCCTAAGTGTTTTATTCTTTTTGATGTTATTATAAATGAAATGGTTTTCTTAGTGTCCTTTTTCATATTGTTCCTCGTTAATGTATCAAAATGCAACTGATTTTTGTGTATTGATTTCAATTCCTGAAGCTATGCTGAATTTGTTTATTAGTTCTAACAGTTTGTGTGTGTGTGCTCAATCATTAGAGTTTTTACCATATAAGATATGTCATCTTCAGACAGAGATAATTTCACACCAACTTGGATGACTTTCGTTTCTTTTTGTTGACTAATTTCTCTGGCTAGGACTTCCAGCACTGTCTTGATAGAAGTGGTGAGAGTCAGCACACCTGTCTTGTTCCTGATCTTAGAAGAAACATTTTCAGATTTTCACTATAGAGTACAATGCTGGCCGTTGGTTTTTCACACGTGGTCTTCATTATGTTGAGGTAGTTTCATTCTATTCTTAGTTTGTTGAGTGTTTTTATCATGAAAGGGTACTGAATTTTGTCAAACGCTTTTTCTGCATCAATTGAGATGAATATATGTTTTTTTTCATTCAGTCTCTTAATGTGAGTATACAGTAGTTCCCCCTTATCCACAGTTTCACTTTCCATGGTTTTAGTTACCCATAGTAAATTACAGTGGATAACTGAAAATAAAATGAAAAATTTTATTTGTTTTTGGAATAAGAAATAATTCACAAGTTTTCAAATTAAAAAGCTTCTGCACAGTCAAAGAAACTATCACAAGAGCAAACAGATAACCTACAGAATGGGAGAAAATATTTGCATGCTACAAATCTGTTAAAGGGCTGATAGCTAGAATCTATTTAGAACTCAGGAAAATCAGCAAGAAAAAATCAAACAACCCTATCAAATAGTGGACAAAGGACATCAACAGAAATTTTTCAAAAGAGGACAGACTAATGGCCAACAAACATGGAAAAATGCTCTGCATCTCTAATCATTAGGGAAATGCAAATCCAAACCAAATGATATATCACTTATCTCCAGTGAGACTGGCCTTTATCAAAAAGTCCCAAAACAATAAATGTTGACGTGGATGCGGAGAGATAGGAACACTCATACACTGCTGGTGGAACTGCAAACTAGTGCAACCTCTGTGGAAAGCAATATGGAGATACCTTAAAGAGATACAAGTAGATCTACCATTTGATCCAGCAATCCCATTACTGGTCATCTACTCAAAAGAACAAAAGACATTCTATAAAAAAGATGTCTGTACTCGAATGTTTATAGTGGCACAATTCACAATTGCAAAGATGTGGAAACAACTCGAGTGCCCATCAATATATAAGTGAATTAATAAAATGTGGTATATGTATACCATGGAGTACTATTCAGCTATAAGAAACAATGGTGATATAGCACCTCTTGTATTTTCCTGGATGGAGCTGGAACACATTCTACTAAGTGAAGTATTCCAAGAATGGAAAAATAAGTACTCACCAGCAAATTGGTTTCAATTGATCAACACCTAAGTGCACATATAGGAATAACATTTATTGGGCGTTGGGCAGATGGGAGGGAGGAGGAGGGGATGGGTATATGCATACATAATGAGTGCGATACGTACCATCTGGGGGATGAACACACTTGAAGCTCTGTGTGGGGGGCAAAGGCAATGTAACCTAAACATTTATACACCCATAATATGCAGAAATAAAAAAAAAAGAATAATACACAGTGGTGGCAAAGATTTGGGGAAATTGTTGGTGAGATTACAGATTGCTATAGCCTTTGACTCAGGAATTCCACTTCTAGGATTTTATCCAAATTAGATAAGTATGGCTTGCTTTGTTCACAAATTTTATGTAAGATTTATTGTGACATTTAAAATAGCAAAAAGCACATCTAAATGTCCAACAACAGAGAACAAGTTGAATTAAAGCCATTGAAATTTGCAAAAAAAAAGGAAAGGAAAACTAAGCAGCAAGTCTTCAGATGCCTATATTTCTGGTTAAGAGAAGAGGGACTTATACAAAACAAGGATTTCCAGGCCTACTCAGTTCCTGCCAACTGGGTTGACTAGGGAAACAACATAAAGAACAATGTCCTGGGGTTAATTCCTATCAATCTGGAATTTTCCTACACCTGAATATTTCCAATTCAGACCCATGCCCAAGGGAGCCGACATAATTAGCCTAGCATCCGGAGAAGTGAGATTATTTACCAGGTCAAAGGATGTGTCTCCCCATGGTACTCGTAAAATCCTATTGGCTGGTGTTCCACACTATTACAAAATATCAAAATGTTGGCTTACCTGGGAAAACCATGTTCTGTTTGGTTCTTTAGTCATCCTGTGGGAGTTCAGCGACCATATGAGGCAAGTTGAGTTGCAGATGTCTGTACTGTCAGCCCTGCCTTTGGTGCTGGGAAAACCCTGACTCCACCTGACTGCATTTCGGGAAAGTCACCGCCCTGTGTAAAGCAGTGAACCCATCATTGCAGAGTGAACCCATCATTGCACGTGAAGGAAGGGACCTCAGAGATCATCACGTCCCATTTCATCGAGATGAAATTCTGCTTTGATATTTAACTGTTTTGAATGAGGTCTCTTCTCTCTACTCGGATAATAAAACCACAAAGGACAGGACAAAGTGTGTACCACAAGATTAACGTCGCCTAATGAGAAACTAACTGAACGTGACTGTTGAGCACAGAAAGAGAAAGGGGAAGAAACAGAACTTGGGTAGGGTCCCAGAGGGCCGTGGTGGCTGATGACAAGTTCTCACAGGTGACCCTAGGCAGTGTCTCTGCTTCCCAGAGACAGGGCGTGAAGAGCAGAACAGAGAGGAGAGGACCGGGCAGAATGACTGGCCACTCACCTCCCCTGGACGTTGAGGGATCGGGGCTTGCAGGTGAAGCCAGCTCCTCTGGAGTCTGACAGGCCTGGACTCCTGGCCTGACCACCCCACCCTCTGTGTGACCCGGGGCAAGTGACCTCTCTGAAATGTCTATAACATGGAGACGATAGTGTAGTACCTACTTGATGGGGGTGTTATGAGGCAGAAAGGAAAGCACCACTCAGAGCCCGGCACCTGGGAAGTGCTCCATGCATGTGAGCTAAGATCATGTTTCACTCCTGTACTCCGTCTCCCAGATACACCACGAATAGCTTAACGCACAGACTGTGCCCTTTCTTCCCCGCAGCGCACAGAATCCATGCTAGATGTCTTAAAAGTTTTGGTTGATTGATTAACGGGCTCCGGAAGAGGAGGCCGAGCTCATTAGATTGCATGTGACGGCATGTTCCTTCCAGTTCTCAAAGAACTGCCTACAAGCCCTTTATTTGGGGAGAAAGCAGCAAATCCTCGCGCCTTTTAAAGTATATCAGAGTGTCCCCTCCTCTCCCCCATTTCACAGATCAAGGAGGCAAACTGTCAGGAGCAAGCGAGGGACCGCGGCAGCCGGGCACATGGGCGGAGGGGCAGGCTCCCCGGCGAGAGGCCGGCAGCCCGGCTCCTGCCAGGGCGGCTCCGCCCGCCCCGCGTGCGGCCTCCGCGTTCAGACTTGTGCGGCGGCTCCTGCAAAACCAGCTCCGCCCTTTCCTCCCGGATCGCGCTGCCTTTGTCTTGCAGCTCAGTTCACACCATAAAACCCCACGGCCATTCGCGCCTTTTCATTTGTAATGATCAAAGTGGAAGGCTGTCTGCTGCAGAAGCAAGCACCCTTTTAATAAATACATGTTTTTCAATTCAGATTCCAAACAGTCCTCTGGGCTCACCTGTCCCCTAGTTTTCTGAATAAGGTATGCATTTCCCCGGTGCAGGCAGGGAAGGTCACGTGGCCGCGCCTTCGCCGCTGCAGGCCGCCGCCTATCCCGTCTGGGGAATCGGGTTACCTGGAATGTCGGGCCACTTCTCTGAGTCTGGGCAGAGGCCGGAAGGACTGGGTGCGGGGAGCCGAGGGCCGTGG
This sequence comes from Avahi laniger, assembly GCA_963575035.1. Lineage (NCBI taxonomy): Eukaryota > Metazoa > Chordata > Mammalia > Primates > Indriidae > Avahi > Avahi laniger. The sequence continues at coordinate 78,360 of CAUYSK010081454.1, forward strand.
GGAGACTGGGTGGAAAAACCAGAAACCTGGGTGGAGGAAAACAGGTTTCCTTTTCTAGGGCACCCGTGCTGCAGACACATGTGGATGAGGGGTGGGGGGAGGTGGGGAACTGCCAGGTACTTTTGTTTGTCTTGAAACAAAGAGGGAGAGGAGGAAGGTGCATTTTTTTTTTTTTTTTTTTTTGGCCTGCAAATATATGTGAAATGCATACCTGAAGTTACACTGGGTGGGGACCGGAGTCGTTGGCAACCGCACCGGAGTGGGGCAAATCAGAAGGGTCATTGTATAAGCAATGGCTACTGAGAATGGCTGTATAATAGGCGTATTATGGAATGCACACCTGGCTGCTGCAAAGCCAGGGAGTGAAAAACTGCTTTTATAGAGCCATCGGGTGAGCAATAGGATGAAGGTCTTCCGTTGTGTCAGAACCGCGTTGGGCACAATATACAATTCCAGGCATTGTGCAAGGTCTTCGCAGAGCCCCACGTCAGTCCAAGTGTATGTGCTAACCAGTATCCCCACGATTTTTCCTTAAGACAAGGGGGGAACAATTTTCACCCTGGTCTTACAGTATTTGGGGAAATAAGATGCTAGCAGGCAAGTTCCTCCGTGGTTTACTTCTAAATTTACAGTCAGTAATCTGGAAGAAGGAGATGAGAGAATTTACCCTTTAGGAAAGGAGACACCTCTAGAGGGGAAATAGGGCACCTTCAAAATTAAACCTTAACTGGAAAAGGAAGAAAAATCAGATAATATCCTTTCTGCCATCCCCTAATACCTTGAGGAGTTCAAACGTTTTCCAAGCCTGCGGCACTTGGCAATTATAATTACACAGTAAAATACCTAAGGTTAATGAATAACCTCTAAAGGAAGTTACTTCACATAATGACAGCAATTTCTCTGAACTAAATGTTAATAATAAGGCCTGTAACACTATGAGAAGGAAATGGTGGCAATTGGCAAATGGAACCATGTTGCTTGGTAACAAAACCTGAGGTACGAACATTTTCTCTACCTGCCGGGGAAAGGGGTGGGTGGAAAGATTGCAGTTCCAGCCTGAACAGTTTGAAATGCAGGCTGCTTTACGAAGCCGGTGGCTGTCCAGCAGCACATAAAGTGGAAGCATATGGGGCAGATCATTGTGTTAGCAGAGAGAAGTTGCAGGGGGAATAATTCCCCAAGAATTACTTAGCAGCGCAGTAAAGGAAATGGGGTATAATCTGTAAAGAGACTGAGGGCAACCTAGTTCACATTACCTGGTACAAATCACTGCTCAACAAATAGAACATTTCAGCAAGATCCACCTAAGAGCTAAATCTTCTCCCCCGCCTCTCGCCTTCTGTTTGTTCCGGCAGATGCACACGCTTTCATGCTCCTGTTTGTTTTTTTCTGTTTGGGAACAACTATGGCATGTGAGAGATGAACTAGAAAAGGAATGCAATTAAGACAAACTAACAGTGCGATGATGTTCCTTGTGGAGGAAAACTTTGCATTTGAACCGCAGGCGTATATTTAGTTGGGTAATTATTGGCAGTCGGAGTTGAAAGATCCTAGAGACTTCTTCCAGCTGGTCATTCATCAACAGGAAAGAGCCTACGACAAGGTCATTATTACCTTAAAACCATTACAGGAGCATGTTCAGTAAGAGGCTGAGATAAAAATGAGTTTTAAATCCCTGTTTGTTTTATGGCGATGGTCCTCAAATCTGCCAGCCTGTCTGTATCACCTCAACAGTTTTTTTTAAAATGTGGATTCCTGGGGCCCCACTCCTGGATATTGCTACAGTAGATCCAGGATAGGCACCTGAGAATCTGTACTTTAAATTCTCCATGATGTTCGATCATCAGCCAAGTGTGGGAACCACTGCTCTAAATTATGTTAGCACTAAGGTTTTTGGGTTCAACCAAAGATAGAAAGTGACAGTATATAATTTTTTGGACTTAGAATTTAATATATTTTCATTTTTGCTCTAAGAGAAATTGATCTATAGATTTTTAAAAAGAAAACTAAATATACTCATTCAAAGTATATTATTTACTCATTTCATTTTTAATATTTAAAAAGTTGTTAAACAATTTAATACCAAAAACAATTGACCTTCTGAGTATACCAATGGCATTTAATTGAAGGCTACTTACTTTAACTTTAGCATGTTCCTACGTAGTCAAAATGAAATCATCTGCCATAGGAGATGCAAGACTCACCCTGTGCAAAACCACAAAATGGGCAAAGTTTGTTCTCTAATCTCGGTTATTTTTTCATGTAGTTTCATCAAGAGTTGGTCAGTACTTTGAGAAGCCCTTGGTCAGACTTCCTTCTTCCAGTTTTCCCATCACCACAAGCTCCCTCTAACTTCTATCTTCAACTGTTTAATTTCTTTAAAAATAATAATAATCCTATATTATTTGACTAAAGGTCTTAATGAACTAATGTTATTTTGGCCAAATAACACGAATATATCTTTACAAATAATGGCCTGGGGGAGAAGGAGACTTGATTCAAAGGGATGACTCTAGAATAGCAAGATGTTTGGGGCAGATTAGGCTTCTGGCCCTGAAAATGGTAATATCTCACACACAGATTGAGCCCTGAGTCTTTAGTATCTCTACATTTATGATGCACAATGCAAGGAATTACATAATAATAAGACTTTTTAACTATATCCAAAGAAATTGAAACCATCCCCTAAAAAATCAAGACAATGAAAAATAAACACTGTCAGAATGTGTGTATCCCTGAGCCACAAGAGATGGTTGCCTCCCAAAGGGCAGAACTAATGACTTGACAAAAGCCATTTCCACATCCTCCAAATTCTGTAAAGGTCATGAAATGATTCTTCAGAAGCCAGAATCAGGTTCACCTTAATCCCAAATCTTAATTTATGGGAAAGTTCTTTGAAAAGAGATCACAATTCTACCCTTAACTGCATACTTAGGAGGAACCTCTGAGTACCTCCACTATGGGACTAATAACTCTCTTGACACGTAGAACAACAGTCCTCATCCCCAGTCCTGCCCACAAAGACACACAACCCCTTAAAGTTCACATGGAAGTTCTGATTCAGCGACCTGCTTGAACTGGGGCTGCCCAGCATTGCTGAAAGCTGTGAGTGCTGTTGACCCTCACATCTCACAGTTCAAATGTGAGCCTTACAGAATGTGACGGGCCAGGCCAAGGGAAGCTACCCTACCCCGAACACTCCTGTGTCTCATGGGCCATGTGTGGCTGATTCCAAAGATGCCTTCCATGAGATATTGTGATAGTGCTGATTTATCTGTCTCTGGCATTGGAATGTAAACCCTTTGAGGACAGGATGTGGATTTTACTCAACCTCACTGTCCAGGGTTGAGCTCAGTACCAACTACATTAAAGAGTTAAATACTGATGACTAATGAATGTATGAAGATTAGATTGTCAAAGAAGACCAGAGCTAGAAAGCAAATTGGTAAAAATAGATTTTATTCCAGACTATTGCAATAGGAGAAAAGAGACTTCAGTGTAGAACTGGGCTCAATCCTTAATATAGCAGGGGCAAGTGGGAATTTCTAGCCAAGGAGCAGAGTAGGAGTTGGTGGATGAGAAATTACTAAGAGGAAACATCAGGGTAAGGAGAGATGCTGACCAAACTGACCTAACAGGATTTTGCTGAGGACAGGCTAAGGTGATCAGACATCACCTGCAGGATGGTGGAAGATGAGGAAGCCAATTGGGTATCCAGGATAATCAGATGTGGACGATGAGGGATAGCAGGACTCTTGCTAAAACTGGATTGTATAAGGAAGTGCACAGATAGGCCTAGCAGAAGGTTCAGGAGCCTGTCCAAAGTTTGGTCAAGCAAAGAATTTTTGTCAAGATCTGTGCTGCTAATGGTTGCTTTCTCTGTGTTAACCAATATCTTCTCATTTTTTTTTTCTTTTGGAAAGAAGACGAAATGCCAGTGATGCACTTAGTCACTAATGCCTTAATATGAATTGTTACAGCTGGTGGTTTTTTTCCAGATTATAAACTCTGGTGGACTTCAGAATACAGGCCAAGGGGAGGGACACAAACATCAGAGAAAAGAAAAATGAGGGGAGATCTTTTTTGCCCATATTCCCCTCTGTCCACAGGTTCATCCCAAACAATTCCAGTTCCTTCCCACCCCAAGGACAGGAGGTTATGGAGTAGCTTGGTGATTTGGTTGAAATGAGTTTGTCCCATAATCTACCACTGGGATACTCAAGACATAATATGCAGCCACCTTGAGGCCTAAAAGGGATAGTGATCACATCTTGGTATCTTGTACAAAAATGCACTACTCAAAATAAACATGGCAACTCTGGCACTAACCTATAATAGATCCACAAGGAGAGTGAGATAGCTGTGGGCAACCTATGGAGGTTTAATCATGAAATCTGGTGTCAGACCTTTGTCAAATTTCTCGTTCGGTCATTTACAACTTGGATGAACCTGGGCTGGTAACCTAAGTGTCAGATTTCTCATTTGTAAAATAGTAACACTCCTGCCTTCTTGCAGGATTGTTAGGGTTCAGCAATCGCACACATAAAGCAGTGGGCCGCTGGCATGTAACAGCAGGTAGGTATGATGCTTTTATCATGTGCTTAATGAGTATTCATGAAACGGAACGGAACGTGATAACATATTTTGGAGTCCCTGTGGCCCAGACAGCACAGCCCATGGCTTTCACTCCTAGGCTACACAGCCTCCATGAGACTCTTCATTCTCAGTTCACAGGAGAGGGTTAGGTTTTGCTAAAAGTTGAGTCTTCGTAACACAAATGAATGAGAGATTCAAATATTTTCCAGTTAATTTGATCAATAAGTATGGTTAAGCCACATAGTTTAAATTACTTCTTGACTTGACTGACTGAATATGCTCAAAACTGGAAACCTGCTTCTACAATGAGCATCAGGGACGTAGGACTAAGTAACCTTGTTCTTTAAGGTCATGGCCCTTGAGAACACCGCTGTTTTGAAATCCTATCAGGGATTATAAGACCAAAATGAAACAGCTTTAAGCTCAGTAGGTTAAAGCAAAACAGCTCTGGCCCAAGAGCCAATCAACATTATTTCTCACTTCTGTTAGCGCTAATAAAAATTTTTCTCTTTTCTTTTAGAACTAATCAAAACCCTCTGTCCTCACTCAGAAACGTATATAAGTCCTGTTCAAGCAATCTTCAAGGAGACTATATTCAGTCTCCCTTACACGACAAGATAAATTCAGCTCTTTTCCCTGGAATTGACAAGTTATCTAAACAACAAAACCCATATTTTGGCTCCATAAAGCCTCTGTGAAGAAGAAGCCCTTACCTTCTGAAAGTCCACTTTTAGGTAACTTTATGCCATTGTCACCTAAAGAATTGGGGTTTCTTCTCCAGAGTACTTGCTCCTTAAATATTTTTATTCCTATAGGGGATTTACCTATAGGAATAAGTGTTTATGTCTTATTTCCTCCAAAACGTAGCACATATAGTAACTGCTTAGAGTCAACCCTGAACACTGCGGTGATATCAGAGGATGCAAACTGGGTCATCCCCACGCACCTGGGCTTTTCGAGCTTGGCCGAGACAGACACAGACCAGCATGTTAATGAGCCTGTCCAATTGCCATTCTTAGTTCACCTTCAGATCTACGCCCAAGGACTAATTGTTCTCCCAGTTCTCATGGCCCCAAGTGGCAGGGGGGGCGGGCAGGGAAAGAAAACTCTCTGTGCCTGAATTCCAGGCCCACCCCTTGATTCTGACTGAAACCATGTTTCTTCCAGCCACCCCAATCCAAATCTGTGGCTTTGCTGAATTCCACCACCTCTTCCATCTTTCCGGGCACAGAGCCCCAGGTGTGTCACCGTGTGCTGCCCTGTTCATGCTAGCTCAGGCCGCCATGTTCTGTCGGGCTTGAAGTCCCCTCCCAGCTCTGCTCCCCACCAACAGTCCCACCTGCCTCCAGAACCCTATCTAAAGTTTTAATCTTACTTTTTTCCTTTTGGAAATCACCTCTTTGAAGCCTGACATTTCTCCCAGGCACCAATATTACCATAAACATTTCTAAAACCAATCACACTTCATCACTCACTGATGATGGGGTTACTGTAATTCTCCATCTCCTCATGATTTGGAAGCAAAGCCAATATCCTGCTTTCCCAAATTGCCAGTGGGGTTTTCACTTCTTTTCTGTGACCCCCACCCCCACCCCTCCTTGTGCCTATGAAATAAACCATTTCTCCTGTTACTCTGTCATTTGTAACTTTAATTTACAGGCTCCAGTCACTGAACCTAGAAGGTGGAGAAAATGTTTTTACCTCCTGTACACGTAGCTTACAGTGTCCTGTGTGCAGTATATGCTCAATAAGTGATTTTTGAAGAGATAAAATTGTTTCACCTGATCAATCTTGATACCACTTATGTCCACACTATTCTAAGTGGAAATCTGAAACCTCTCACATTAATTTTATTTATTTTTTATTTTTAATTATGGATACATAATAGTTGTACGTATTTATGGGGTACGTGTGATATTTTGATACAAGTATACAAGGTGTAATGATCAAATCAGAGTAATTGGGACACTCATCATCTCAGGCATTATCATTTCTTTGTGTTAGAAACATTGCAGTTCCATTCTTTTAGTTATTTTGAAATATACAATAAATTTTTGTTAATTATAGTTGCCCCACTGTGCTACCGAGCACTAGATCTTATTCCTTCTAATTATATTCTTGTGCTTTCTTACATTAATTTTCACAAGCAAATGGTCAAATTGGATAATTCAGACACTGCAAATGAATTAGATTTTGATGTTTTGTTCTGTATCTGGGATATTACCTGACACTACCAACCCCAAAGAGGTGGTTAGACGCAGCAGCGTGCTTCTGTGGTGGGGGTAAGTTGGGGGATGGTAACTATGAAATGTATGGTAAACACCGTTTTTCAGTAAGGTTTGTTATACAGTCTCAAGGGGACTTAGGTGATAAGAGTTGTCTCCAGAGGTGTTGGGGAGGGGATGAATTTCCAAATAGAAATTTCACTGATAAACGCAAATTTCCTTTGCAAAAGGGAAATGTATGCCCTGCTTTTAAGTAGAAAGTGGGAGAGCAAAGACAAATTTTTTGAATGGTTACTGCTTGAAGAGTTACCGAAGTGAGGTTTAGTGGCAAGAAGCAGAAGTCAGAATCTGGTTCCTGTTGTTCTTTGGGAAGCTGAGGAGGAGGAGGGCATGCTTCCTCACAGGAAGCTTTTCTCCTAAGGTGTAGCTCTCCCAGACCTCACAAACTCACCCAATTTCCTCCTAGACTTTTGCACTATCTTAAAAAATGTTTCACTTAATAATATGGAGAAGATGAGAGAGCAACAGTGCACAGAACATTTAATCAACACAGAAACCTGATTCTATTAAAAGAACAGATGAAAGGAGTCTTGCTAAGACTCCAGAGCAACTTAAAGTTTTGCTGGCTTGTATGTGGAATGATTAGAGCAAGTTGTAATTCAGATAATGAACTTCTTAATGCAGGAAGTTCTTAATTCAGGAAATAGGAATTGCTGAAATTGAAACCAATTTATTAAGTAAATAAAAGGAAAAGCAGATACAGTCAAAGTACTCAGGGGCTAGAATACTATCCATTTTAAAGAAGGTTTGGAATAGAATAGCTGGGGAGCTACAGTTCTTCAGTTCTTATACTGTATTACCACTCTAACGTGTTGCCATAGTCTGCAGTCCCCAGTGCCCAGGCCGCAGACCAGTACCAGTCTGTGACCTGTTAGGAACTGGGCCACACAGCAGGAGGTAAGCAGTAGGCAAGGGAGCGAAGCTTCATCTGTATTTGCAGCCGCTCCCCATCACTCTCATCACCGCGTAAGCTCCACCACCTGGCGGATCAGCTGTGGCATTAGATTTTCGTAGGAGCATGGACCCTACTGTAACCGCACATGCGAGGGATCTAGGTTGCGCTCTCCTTATGAGAATCTAACGTCTGATGATCTGAGGTGGAGCAAATACAGATTATCATCAGCAGAGAGGTTTGACTGCACAATAAATGTAATGTGCTTGAATCATCCCAAAACCATATCCCCCAACCCCAGTCTGCGGAGAAATTGTCTCCTATGAAATCAGTCCTTGGTGCCAAAAAGGTTGGGGACCGCTGGCTATAGTTCTCTGAACTATATCCATAGCTTTTCATACATGGCTTTTATTAATATATAAACTGCTATGATTTTTTATCAAGGACGCTGAATTTTGTCAAATGCTTTCTATTTCTTTTTGATTCAATCTTGATAGGTTATATTTTTCTAGAAATTTATCCCTTTCCTCTAGGTTATCCAATTTATTGGTGGATAATTGTTCATAATAGTCTCTTATGATCCTTTTTATTTGAGTCTTCTCTCTTTTTCTCTTAGTCTAATTAGGGGTTTGTCAATTTTGTTTACTTTTTCAAGGGACCAACTCCATCAAATGCGACATTCATGTGGTTTTTGTCTTTCAGTCTGTTAACATGACATATCATATTCATTGATTCGCATGTCAGAGATAAAATCCCACTTAGTCATTAAGTATAATCTTGTTGAAGCATTGTTAAATTAGGTTTGATAATACTTTATTGAGGATTTTTGTGTCAGTGTTCATCATACGTATTGGCCTATAGTTTTCTTTTCTTGTGGTATCTTTGACTAGTTTAGGTATCAAGGTGTTACTACCCTCATAAAATGTGTTTGGAAGTGTTCCTCTAGCTCTATTTTTTGGACAAGTTTAAAAAGTATTGGTAATAATTCTTTTTTAGATGTTTGGTGGAATTCAGCTGTATAGCCATCTGGTTCTGTGCTTTTCATGGGTCGAAGGTTTTTAACTACTTCTTTAATTTCTTTATTTGTTATTGGTTTGTTTAAGCTTTCTATTTCTTTTTGAGTCAGTCTTGATAGGTTATATTTTTCTAGAAATTTATCCCTTTCCTCTAGGTTATCCAGTTCATTAGCGGATAATTGTTCATAACTGTCTCTTATGATCCTTTTTATTTGCGTCTTCTCTCTTTTTTTCTTAGTCTAACTAGAGTTTGTCAATTTTGTTTACTTTTTCAAAGAACCAACTCTTGGTTTTATTGATTTTTTTCCCCTGCAGTTTCTCTGTTCTTCGACTTATTTCTGTTCTGATCCTTATTATTCCTTTCCTTCTGCTAACTTTGGGTTTAGTGTGTTCTTTTTTTGCTCCTTGAGGCATAATGTTAGACTATTTATTTGGGTTCTTTCTTCTTTTTTAATATAGGCATTTATTGCTGTCAAATTCTCTCTTAGAACTGCTTTTGCTGCATCCCTAAAGTTTTGAAAGGTTGTGTTTCCATGGTCATTTCTCAAGATATTTTTTAATTTCACTTTGATGTCTTCTTTAAACCATTGGTTGTTTAGAAGCATGCTGTTAAATTTCCACATATTTGTTAATTCTTCAAGATTTTTCCTG
>CAUYSK010081455.1:0-18853 GCA_963575035.1 Avahi laniger
AAACACAAAAATGAGGTTTATTGAGGAGAGAAAGAAAGGATTATAGGACAAGAGCAAGATATAGGTTTACAGAGCATGATACATATGCCGCAGATGACGACCAGACCCATTGTTGCAGCAGGAAAAGAGAGCAAAAGGAAGGGTGCAAAAAAAGGAGCTGGTTATGGTCTGTCTTATTTTGTAGTGCCCAGATTGGGACCTCCGTGTGGCTCAGACCTCATCATAGAACCACTTTGATTGGACAGTTGGAGTTGCATGACCTGAGTCTTAACTACTACACATGCAGGTTGTTCTAGTTCAATTTCTGGACTCTGGTACCTATACCGCTTGGCCTGTGGGCTAGAGAGTCCTCTGCATTCTTTTACAGTTGGTGGACTGAGTTATCATTGGCAGATTCATAGGGTATTTCTTCCTCCCCCAGGTATGACAGTCGCTAGGGAGAGGACTAAGGTGGGGCAGGACCAAGATGGGGGCCTGGGGCCCACCCTTGTTCTTCTTTCCAGGTAGGGCAATTGCACCAAGGCAACAGCACTCACTTTTGTCCCTGGTAAACTTGGAATCCCTCACTATCTACCTAACATTATATTTGGATATTACAGCAGATACTTCTTTAAAACAAGAACTCCCATTATGATACTTACCTTGCATTCTAAAACCACTGTAACATAAAATAGATTGCCTTCTGATGTTACTTTGAGCCTTTTTTTAAATGGCAGAATACCAATGAAAATAATTTGAGAGTATATTATTTCAGAAGTTTGTTTAAAGACTTCTATTTGCAGTTCTCTGTATCAAAGGGTCGCTAATATATACTATAGGAAATACTGATTCATATCCTTTTTTAGTTTATTAAACAATGCTCTATGAAATAATGTTTAGAAAATATTAATGAAATATAGCATTAGAAAAAGGTATTTTAAATATTTTTCTTTATTTTAAATATTTTGAAGTACCATTTAGGAAGTTATGTAGAATGCTGATTTTGATATTTATAATATAAAGCCAAATACTGAGTTTTCATTGTCTTCTCAGCAGAACTACTGTTCCACAAAGTTAAACCTGAGCTTAATGTAATTTTGCCAAGTAAATTTCAGTCTTTTGTATCTCAATTGTTGATTGGTAACACATCACAATAGCAAGATGGCAGTGTTATTTCCAGGCAGTTTGTTGCTATAAGTATCGAGACAAGACTGAGACAGCCTTATGTGTCTAAAGCTGCCAATTTTCCTGTGGTTTCTTTATTTCTTTATCCCTTTATCCAGCTGCTACTCACTGCTATTGCCACATTTGCCCTCTGGCTCATGGGATAGCATGCTTAGCTTCCCCTGAGGCTGCTGTTAATGCTTCCTTTTTACTCTGCTGGCTGGGAACGCACTTGGCATCCTAAGTCTCAAACCTCTCCTCCCTCTGTTTTCCACAGACACCAAGCACTTAAGTAGCACTTTCAGCCTCCACCAGTTATCAGTAGTAGCTTTCAACCCCTCATTTCTGGTCTGGTAACTCAGCACAGCGTCCCCAGAGAGCTTGACTAAGCCAATTTGCCCCTTCTTCCCTTATTCCTCTGTCAGTCCATCTTCCTTTTTTCTCTCTCCTACTCATCCATTTCCTTGACTCTCCTTTTGTTTTTCTCTTGCTCTCTTTTTAATCTTCTGAATGATTTTTTTCTTTCTGCTTTTAGTACAGTAGATGTCACAGAGTTAGACAAATATTTGTAGTAGAAAATAAAACAATAATAAATTTAAAAATTAAACAAGTTTGCTCAATATTTTAACTGGATCAACTCAAAAAAAGTTTTTTTTATACCTTAGTCTACTTGCCCCTGTATGGCTATAATGCAAATTCTATTTTATAAGTTCGTGGGGGTTTTGTTTTGCTTTTATATACAGAACTGTCGACATTGTATTAATATTTACACAGGATTACTTGTTCAAGATGATCTATAATATGGGAAAAGGTAATAACTTTTTCCAGCAAGTGTTTTACAAGGAAAAGAAAAGCCACTTTGATTTTTTTTCTTTTTTTCCCTAGATTATTCAAATATGCATTTTGAGTTATTTTTCAAACTAACTCCCTTCTGAATAGCCTATGAAGGTGAACTTTTCATTTTAGAAGTAATGGTTTGTAAACAACTTTTAGGAATTCATAATCTAAGACTTAAGACCAACAGATTAGAAAATAAGGATAATACCTGTGAATCTGGGGATTAAGAGTAACAGTGCTCTGCAGACCTCAGTCATTGACCACTGACAGAGTCTATAGGACAGTTTCAAATGTCTGCAGAAGAAAACATGCAGAATTCATATTGATAGTTATAGATCAGAATCAGTCATTTACACCCTTATCTCTTTTCTCCCCTCATTCCCCATTATTTTAATTCTTTCCTCTGAAAAAAAAAGTTAGATGAAGTGTGTGTTTTATAAATCTAACAAATAGTGTATTCTTTTTCTATAACCCGATCTAACCAAAATATATATTGTTTTACTCAACTTCTACAATGAGGTCTGTATTTTAAATATACAAAATATCTTTCTCATCATAATTCCCTAGATGCATTTTTGTTTAATTTGTGAGGTTTAATGCTGAGTTTATGTTTAAAGGAAGCATCAACCCATAAGAAGTTACACACTGTGTCAGAACCTTAGCCAGAAGTCTCAGCCACTCTTATTCCTTTGCAGAAAATAAGGGAGAAGGGAGTGTCAGGAAAGGAGCGGAAGATCCGCTATCACATTCCTAAGTAAATGTTCTGTACTTAAAGCTATGTAGAAAAGAGCTTTATATGTCAGTTTCACAACCATTTAAATAGATATAAAAACTGCACGCTATTCCTTAATGTTTATATTAAGGAAACAATAGCAATAGGTACGTTATTATAATAAAGCGAACATGCTTTTTAAGCTACACATATTACCCCTGCCAGACGGCCTGGAGTGGTGGCTCATGCCTGTAATCCTAGCACTCTGAGAGGCTGAGGTGGAAGGATAGCTTGAGATCAAGAGTTTGAGACCAGCCTCAGCAAAAGTGAGACCCTGTCTCTACAAAAAATAGAAAGAAAGTAGCTGGGCAACTAAAAATAGAAAAAAAAGAATTAGCGTGGCATGGTGGCACATACCTGTAGTCTCAGCTACTCAGGAGGCTGAGGCAGGAGGATCACTTGAGCCCAGGACTTTGAGGTTACTGTGAGCTAGGCTGATGGCCACTGCCCTCTAGCCCAGGCAACAGAGCAAGACTCTGTCTTAAAAAAGAAAAAAATAAATATTACCCCTGCCAGATACACCCCCTTTCCACCATCCCAAGGCAAATAAATGGGTATTGGCAATATTAGTGTTTAGACATTCTTTTTGATAGTGTCATGTTCTAATTTAAGGCCATTTTTAAAATTTCTGCCCTCAGGAAGTTAGCAGTTGCTACCCCCATTTCGTTAAGCTTATTCAGTGCTGCAAGCACTAGGGATACAACAGTGATGCTCTTGTTCCTTCGTATACATATTATTCATATACGTTGCCCTTAAATACATCAGTCATACAAGCGTGTATGATGCCTTCATGGCAGACTTCCATAAATTATCTAAATGCTTTTTGTCCTCAAAAAGAAGTTTGTTTGTTTGTTTTAAGTTACCTATAGAAAACTGACCCCAAAACTGGTAATTATTTTAAGTAATTTTTCTTTTGGTGATATTAGTAAATATATTATTAAAGAACAGTATACTTTTTTAGTACTACTTTGTGCACTATTGTTGAACTATTTTTCTATAGAGTAGTATACAATTTTGTGTTAAAAAGCAAAATGTACTTAAGAAAAATTAACAAAGACAAAATAATGAAAAGGTGTTTTATTTTCCTTTTGTATAACTAATGTGTGCATTCTATGTAAAATGCAATTTTTTTTTAGTCCTTAAACTTTTAATATTTAATAGTTCGTTAAAAATGCAGATCCCAGAATCCCACATTGTACTTATTTAACTTGATTCTGGAGATTTGTGGAGTAAGCCCTGGAATCATTTTTTAACAAACTCACTAGGTGACCCTGAGATAGATATGGTTCAAAAATCTTGCCTTAATTGGAATAGTTTAAATTTGCATGTATTTCAAGAGGAAAGTAATGATACAGGAGAAAGAAAAACTCTAAATCTGCTGAGGATTAGTTCACAGGTACTTTGTAAATATTACTCAGAATAGAGTTGAATGATTCCTGTTGTTCTAACACTGGTGTTAACCCTATGCCATTGAGGAGTGGAGTGGTTGTGATTATTAATTGTTTATTTGAGTCATGGGTGGCAGCTCTTGCCTATAGTCCCAGCTACTTGGAAGGCTGAGGCAGGAGGATTACATGAGCTCAGGAGTTTAAGACCAGCCTGGGCAACATAGTGAGACCCTCATCTCTGAAAAAAATGTTCATTTGTTGTTGTTTTCCTGTATGTATATTTCATGGTTTGCTTTCTATTTGACTTTATGAATGCTTCTTTGGCAATATAACATCTAGTGTTATGTGGATAGTGTTAGAAAACAACACCAAGAAGTCCAACATATCTTCCTGGAGTTAGTGCAACTAAACATGTTATTCACAAAGAAAATGGCACTTATTCATTTATCATCAGGACATATGCTGTGAGTTGTTTCTAGTAACAATGATAGTTTTTTGTTTTTTTGAAGCATCTCCATCATAATTCCCTTTTCAGTTAATAGCATAGATATGTAACTCCTTTTGCTGAGATCAGGGACCTGTCTTTGACCATGAAATGTACTCTTGTCACTGTGAAGCCAACTGGACTCTAATGGATTGGACCTGTAACTTCATGCTCATTATTGCCATCTTCTATCCATTTTAACCAACCAACAACTTTCATTTTTTTCTAATACAAACTTGATATTTAAATTTTTATCTGCTGATGATATTTCTAATGACAGAATTTTTGTATTTAGGCATTTAATGATGAATTTTGATCCAGTATTTAATGTCATGGCTTATTATCAGTGTCTTTTATTAAAGAATAAATTGGTAAGAATATGTACGAAATTATTATTGGTATATAATTAATAGTATAAGAATGGCTAAGAAATTAGTGGATTTATATTCCGAATCCAGCATTTTTTTCTGTTCCCTGAGTGATTGCTAAGGTGCATGCTAGTCACATTTGTAATATTATTGTCATTTTTGTTGAAGACTCCTGTGCTGTTGCTTTCATCATGTGGTTATGGCAGGTTTTTTCTACATTACATATATATTAAACTTACCTTTGGATTGTGGCTATAAGTTATGTTTAACAGAACTGTTTTGGCTTTCTTACCTGTCTGTAAGGCAGCCTAACACCTTTGCTTAAAATCTGTCTCCCATCTCTGATGGTTACACACAAGTTACCTCATCTGCTGCTGATGTTTCCCAGCATTTCACATCTTGAAGTTGTTTTTAGTATCTGGACTTCCTTTTAGAAAATTAATCTGGGAGTCTTCATCCATTTACATCCTTAGACAGTTAAGATCTTTGAAATTATAACACTTTATATAAAAAATAATAAAAGTACTTTTATAGATTACAAAGCAGTTTTTACGTATTTGATTTGAACTTTAGAATAATCCTTTGTTGTAGATAGAACATCATCTGGAAAAATGATGACTTACTCAGGTACAGAAGAAATAGCGGCTGTAACTGACTATGACCAACTTAAGAAAAGCAGCAGCTGTTATGGTGTACATTTCAGGGATTGCTGTCTAGTCAAGCAGAGAGCAGTAAATGAGAAAAAAATTCCTAATGCTCTCTACCTTGATGAGAGGCTCAGTATTCAATGCTGTACAAAAACCCACTGGGCAAATAGCCTATTATCTATCAATAAATTGTACATAAGTAAGTGATAGTGCTAATAATAAAATGTCTTGTTACTTCTGATTGACATAATTTTGAATGCTATTTAGAATGACAACAAGATATGAGAAATTTAGGTAGGTATGGACTTACAATTTTTTAATTCAGATGATTGTCAAGTAACCAAATACAAGTTCTACCTTGTATGAATGTGGAGACCAACAAGGATAAGGCACTTTTAAATTGGTGTAGAAAAAACATTTAAAACAAATATGATAGATTCCAAGTGCTTGTAAATGAAGCATAGGTTTACAATCATGATTAATCACTTGTGTTATTTACAAAGTATTATATCATAAAACCTGACCTACGATCTCTAAAATGGGCATATGTCTTATGGAAAGCTGGAGATACTACAGAGACTTGGCGGTAGTTCATTTAAGTTAAGGAATGATATGACTTTTTTCTTTTCCCATTTCCAGAATTATAATAAAACAATCTGTTTCTAAGGACTTCAAATCAAGTCCTACTTTGTTTCAAGGGCTGCATAGTACAGGGGTTCTTTAATTTACTTGGTAGACATGTTTACTGCGTACTGTGTAGTCTATGAGTGTTACTCTAAATGCTTAATCATGGATCCAGGTTGTCATGAGTGAAACATTGCATAAATTGATATAGCTGCACTATTGTTTGCATGTTGTTGGACTATATTCAGACAAATACTTCACTCTAAAATGTTTAAAGCATTTTTACTAAAACTAGCAATGTTTCTACTTAAAAGTCTGTGACGACGTTCAACAGCACCCTTTAACCAGTAAAGAACTACACTTCCTAAACAGATTTTATTCCAACTAAGTTATTAATAATAGTACTATTTCAGGTATAATGATTTGAAATTATGACCAAAGAATACATAATAATTATAACTTAAATTTGTATAATATTAACATTTTATAAGTAAGTTTCACATGTTAGTCATTTGAGCCTCATACTGTCCTTGTGAGGCTGGTAGAAAAAGTATTCCAAGTTTTCTAGGAATTCAGAAAGGATGATAGGCAAGGTCATATAACTAGTAAGTAGCAAAAATTAAAAAATCACATTTCCAAATTCATTACTCTTTCCGTTCTACTGTTTCCATAATACATATTTTAGTACTTTATAGATTACAAAGCAGTTTTTACGTATTTGATTTGAACTTTAGAATAATCCTTTGTTGTAGATAGAATAATTATTAGTTTAGTGATTTTAGAATAAATCTGATTATCTCATTAGATATATTAAAGGAAGTAAAAAATATATTCTAATATGTCTAATGTACCTGTAGTCCCCGCTACTCAGGAAGCTGAGGCAGGAGGATTGGCTGAGCCCTGGCATTTGAGGTTGCACTGAATCATGATGATGCCACTGCACTGTAGCCTGGGCAATAGAGTGAGTGAGACACTGTTTCAAAACAAACCAAAACAAAAAACCTAAAATGGATTAAAGATTTAAACCTAAAACCTGAAACTGTAAAACTCCTAGGTGAAAACATAGGGGAAAAGCTTCTTGAAAATGGTCTTGGCAATGATTTTGTGAATATGATACCAGAAGCACAGGCAACAAAATCAAAAATAGACAAATGGGATTACACCAAACTAATAAGTTTGATAGCAAAGAAAATAATCAACAGAGTGAAAAAAGGCAACCAACCACCTAAAGAATGAGAGAAAATATTTACAGATGATAGATCAGGGATTAATTTCCAAAATGTATAAGGAAGCCTATACCAACAAAAACTAATGAAAAAATAGACTAAAGACTTGAATAGACATTTCTCCAAAGAAGACATAAAAATAGCCAACAGGTAATTGAAAAAAATGTTCAACGTCACTAATAATCAGGGAAAGTGCAAATCAAAACCATGAGACACCACCTCACTCCTGTTAGATTGTCTATTATCAAAAATACAGACAACAACCAGTGTTGGTGAGGATATGGAGACATTGGAACCCTTGCGCACTATTGGCAGGAATGTACAGTGGTACAGCCACTACGAACAACAGTATGGAAATTCCTCAAAAAATTAAAAATTGAGCTACCACATGATTTAGCAATCTCACTTCTGGGTATTTATGCAAAAGAATTGAAATCAAGATTCTGAGGAGATATTAGCACTCCAGTGTTCATTGCAGTGCTATTCACAATAGCCAAGATGTGCAAACAACCTAAATAGCCAGCAACGGATGAATGGATAAAGAAAATGTGGCATATACATACAAAGAAATATAATTCAGCCTTTAAAAAGAAGGAAATCCTGCAACATACAATGACATGAATGAACCTGGTGGACATTATGCTCAGTGAAATCAGCCAGTCACAGAAGGACAAATACTGTTTTGAGTTCACTTATATGAGGTATCTAAAATAGTAAACTTCACAGAATCAGAGAGTGTACTGGAGATTGCCAGGTGTGGGGGTGAGGGAAATGGTGTGTTGCAAATCAGTGGTTATAAAATTTAAATTATGAAAGATGAATAAATTCTAGAGATCTAATGTACAACACTGTCCCTATAATTAACAATACTGTATTATATATTTAAAAATTTGTTAAGGTGGTAGAGATCATGTTAAGTGTTCTTACCAAATAAAATTTTTTTTAAAATGTATTCTTTAGATCATCTTCACTTTCATCTTTTGGAACAACTCAGATGAAATAAGCAAATATTAAACAGGTCAAAGTACAATAAATGTAGTTACTTTATTGAAATTAGAGCTATCTATAGAATCAGGTAATAAAGAGTGTATTACCTCTCAAGTGGATTTACAACCCCCATTGCAAACTCATCCTGGAAAAACAGAATTTCTTATCTTTCTACTATTACCCAAGTTGACCAAAAATATGCCAGATATTGAGCTAAGAACAAAAATCTGGTGACATCCAAAGCATTTGTGTGAGGTGAACCCGTGGGTTCAGTCGGCAAACAGATTCATGGAATTCATCCCAGAGCAGGACAGCGAAGGTCAGATTAGAGGCAGGAAATGAGGCTGCGGAGGTAGTGGAACAGAGAGGGATGTTGTTCTCTGGCGTGGACAGAACTACACTGTTGGTTAGTGTTGGAGGCAGCCCTCTCAGGAGATAAGTCCTACTTCCCTTTGGATATTGAACATGCCAGAGCCTTTCTGATCTCTAGAATTTTATACCTGTTCAGCCAATTTAGAGTACTTTTTCTTGAACTATTTCTTTGACAAACTGATTTTTATCCTAAGGATAAAAATTTCTCAAGTCATGTGTCACCTTCCCAGAAGAACCTTCCCTGATCATTTTATCCAATGTCTCCTTTTCTTATAATCTCATTCCTTGTATGTCTTTAGTAACTTAAAACATTTATTTTGAATTTATTTTGAATAGGGGAAAACATTATTCCCCCTATTCAATAATTCTTTTACCTGAAGTTCTATTTGTGCTGTCACATGTCTTGATAGTCTGTTTCCTCATAAATTTGGTAATTTGGGATCGTGTGATCATCTCTTGGCGAGCTCTTCTCTGTTAGAATCCTTGATGGTAGTATGTATGCCTCTCCAGAATGTTTTACTTTTGCCTTTTTCATGTTTCACAGACTAGGACCTGATTCTATATAAATTTAAGACCACTTGGTTATACTTTTAAATCCTAAATTTGTGTGAGAGGCAGACCTATGAATATGTATTCCTAGGGAAGGCTTGCCTACCCTAAACCCAAGTCAAGACTGATAAGCTCTTTCTTTTATACTTCTGCTGGTAGATAGATTTCTTTTTCTGGCTGTCCTTTTTCCTGAGGGCCTGGCTTTTGGAGGATTCCAGCTTTATACACTGGGAAATCTCACTTCCACCAACCTAAAAGAGGATCCAAGGTCTCATTTACTTTTTCTATATGAGCATTTAAACCAAAGTCCTAGGTGACTGAGACTAGGAAAAAAAAATGCCCGGGGTTTATCCTTACGCAGTTACCACTCTGTAGTACTCTGGACTCCAAATCTGTTAGAGTTTTCTATTAATACTTTGTCAAAAGGAGAGAAAATATGGTATAGTGAGTTGGTGCATCTACATTGGAGGCATAAGATTGTTTGAGAATTAATTGATATAATTTATAGAAATTGTCACAGTACTCAAACAGTAAGCCAATATTTACTGGTTGTTTTTATTGTCATATTATCTTTGTAATTTAAGAACTAAAAAAAGTCACAAGAAGTGAACATAAAGAACATGTTTGACCAAAAAATTAACTAGCAAAATAAAAGGTTATATATGGTTGGTTATTCAGGAACATTTGGATTTGAATCACAAGGATTATTAAATCAAAGATGTATTAATGGTTAAAGATAGCTAAAGTGAGTAGAAAAGGAAGCCTTCAAGAGAAGAACCATTATGCTGAAGCCATCAAAAATGATGACAGGGAATAGGACTATGAACCAAAAGCTGATATAATTGAAGAAAATGATATATGCTTTATAAAGACAGTTCATAATTTGTTTAAGGATAATTTTTTTTTTATTTTTTTTGAGACAGAGTCTCACTTTGTTGCCCTGGCTAGAATGAGTGCCGTGGCGTCAGCGTAGCTCACAGCAACCTCAGACTCCTGGGCTCAAGCGATCCTCCTGCCTCAGCCTCCCAAGTAGCTGGAACTACAGGCATGCGTCACCATGCCCAGCTAATTTTTTCTGTATATTTTTAGCTGTCCAATTAATTTCTTTCTATTTTTGGTAGAGACGGGGTCTCGCTCTTGCTCAGGCTGGTCTCGAACTCCTGAGCTCAAACAATGCTCCCGCCTCGGCCTCCCAGAGTGCTAGGATTACAGGCGTGAGCCACCGCGCCCGGCCTTAGATTTACGTTCTTATTGGAACCTCATCACAGTGCAGTTGCATGGGTAGCCTTACTGCATTTTACTGATGGGGAGAGAGAGGCCTAACTTTCCTGAGGTCACACGGCTACTACATGGAGGAGGCTTTTGGGTGGGACTAGAATCTAATTCTTTCTGGCTCTAGGGCCTATTGCGTCTTTAACTGGCTGTGTCTTAAGTGAGACAATCACAGTTTGAAAGAGATTTGTAAAATGATTTAGTTCAACTCCCATTGTGGTGGTAATTTTGTATAAAATGACCTCAGTTTGGCTGAGGTCTCTGCTGTGATGTCAATTTAGTTTAATTGCTGGAAAGGGGGGTAACTATCCTCTTCTGTTACAGTAACTTTTTGTTTACTCAGGTGCCTCAACCTAAATATTTTGGCATGGCCTAATTAATCAATATAGTCGCTAATCATTGTATTGTTAGAGATGAATGGAAACTTTCATTCACCAGGGGAAAGGATGATAGGACTTCTCACAAAACAAATTAGGTGGTTATTGTGTTGCAGATGGCGCATGCCAAGACTGAATGTAAGTTTATCGGCATTTCCCCTCCCCCATTTTCTAATAGTTACCTACTTAGTGGAAGCTAACTGGTGACAAAGGCACTTAGTCATTGACCATTGCAAGTTGAAAGTAATAGTGCAGAAAGCCCAAGGGGGGAAAAAGCCAGACCGTTGAATCTAAAGGGTTCAGTGTCCTAATTTGTGCCTTCTAAATGAGAACTTTTCTAATATATTCTCAGGTTAATAGCAGAGTATAGATATGTTTTATTTTATATGTATATACATATAAAACATAGTAAAGACCTTTGTTTTAGTTGTGCTTTTGTTTTTTAATCTCATTTTTCTCTTTTGTTACATTATTTTGCTTCTTTATGCAAATATCCAGTGACTAGTCATTGATGCATATAGTTGTTATTCATTTGTATCATGGGCCTTTTTTCACTCTGCCACAGTCCCTTATCCTCACCCCTGACTGCTCCCCGTTGGCTTTTGGAATGTAGACTTGTCTACCTTCAGGATCTGGCATAGTGCTCTCTGGTGGCAGTAGTTCCTCTAACCATTCTACTTCCTGAAAACTGGTAGTTAGATTTAATGACTTGGCTTAGCCTCAGATTTACTTTTTTAGGTAAGAATGATTAACAAGTGGTGTTATGTGTTTCTTTTGCAAAATATCATGTCTGATTATTTCATTGTAATGAGCCTGATTCCTGCATTATAAAGCTTACTATTAACTTGTCACCTCGTGATTTTTGCATCCATTGTGGGTGATCCCTTAGATTATTTTATTAGGGATTATAAAAATGGTGGTCTCATATTATATAATTCTGTTAATTGTTCTACATTTAGTAGATGGAAATTTTCTGAAAAGAACTTTATGCCATCAACTCTTTGCTTAGCCTAAAATATCATTTGTTCAGGAATGGCAAGTTAAGGGCTTGATTCTTTCCCTTTATTTATAAATCTGTGGAGCAATATGTTGATATATTCCAATGGTGACTGATGCTTTTTAAAAAAGAATATTATAGACTTACAGATTTAAAAATATTTAGCAGTGTGTTTATTTCACCATGGACTCATGGTTTCTTGTTTTATTTAATTGATTACAGTTCATTACTATCATTATTTATTTTGATGCTCAATTTTTCTCAGATGTAGCTAGTGGAAACCCCTTCAAGTTGGATTGTATGTCCTTTAGGCACATCTCCATTGTGTTTCGAGATTTGTTTACTTTCTGGTACAATAAGATATTCTGTGCTTACCTTGTACTTTCTGTGCGCCAGCCTTGGAGTCAGTCTTTTATCCAAGAAGCCCTGGTTCCTTTAAGTAGAGAATGGTATTTAATAACCAAGATTTGAGAGCTCATGTAACTGGCCCCATAGAATAAATTTCAATGACCCCTATGTAATCCTCTCCCTTAACTAACCACTCAATCTTTTTGAGCTATTTCATGGAAAAGGTGGATGTTCTGCAAGACAAAGGAGCTGAGATTCTGAAAGCCCCTTCACAGACTTCCTGACCCAAGATTCACCATCCCCCACATCCTGCCCCCTGTGCAGGTAGCCTCTGGTTAGTTACACCACCACCTGCCGGCAGCCTGCCTCAGGGCATGGGGCCCCTCCTTTAAAAGCCCATGAATTCTATCGGAGCTTCTCCTGTTCTCTGGACCAGGCTTCTGTGGTATTAAAAATTCCTTTCTTCCTTGGCAAGCCTCATTGTCTCAGTAATTGGATCTTTCTGCAATGAGCAACTGGACCTAGACCCAAAACCTTGTGGTTTCCACAACACTCATTGCTATTGGAGTGTTACTGCTCCTAAGGCCTCTCAGTGGGCAGAGGTAAGGAGTTTTCTATGCATACATACACATGTGCTACAGATATACATATGCACATGCACACATATCCACGCACACACATGCACACACACTGTGACTTTACACCAATACCTCCAATTCCAGTTCAGCACCACAGGTTAACTCATTTCTTCCCTCTCTCTAGTTGTACACTCCTTTCTCTGACAGGAGGAACTTGGCTTCCTTTGTGTAGTCAGTCTCCTGTCGCTGCCACCCCAGTTGCATGGATATCCTCTTCACCGCAGCCAGATTCCAACACCCTGGATTGGGACACCATGAGTATCTTCCCTCCCCCAAAGTTCTATGTTCTTTTGGCATGACACCATCAGTTTTTAAACAACTTTTTATTATGAAATAATTTCAGACTTAAATTTGTAAAACAGAACAAAGATGTCCCTCACACCCTTCATCCAGATTTCTCAAATGTTAAAGTTCCAGGCTTATCATTTTCTCTCTCTTGTGTGTGTGCACATGCACTCACTCACTCTCTCTCTCTCTCACTCTCTTGTGGGGTACGTATGTTGTTTTCTGAACCATTTAGAGGTAACTTATAGCAGTAATACCACTTTCTTAAAAACAAGGGCATTCTCTTATATAACCATGGTGTAGTTATCAAAACCAGGAAATTAATCTTGATATGGTACTATTATGTAAATATACAGATCTTATTCAAATGTCAACATTTGTCTCACTAGCATTCCTTATAGCAAAAGAAAAGACAAAAAAATTTATTTTTGGTTTGGGATCCAAGGATCCAATCTAGGATTATACATTGTGTTAGTCTTCTAATCTGAAATTGTTTCTCATTCTTTGTCTTTTATGATTTTGACATTTTTGAAGATACAAGACACTTATCTTTTTCTTTTTTTTTTGAGACAGAGTCTGTCACCTGGGCTAGAGTACCCTGGTGTCAGCCTAGCTCACAGCAACCTCAAATCCTGGGCTCAAGAGATTCTCCTGCCTCAGCCTCCCGAGTAGCTGGGGTTACAGGCACACGCCACTGTGCCCGGCTAATTTTTCTATTTTTTTCCTTCACAATCATCTCACAGCATTTTCAATGATTTTTCTATTTTTAGTAGAGATGGGGTCTTGCTCTTGCACAGACTGGTTTTGAACTCCAGAACTCAAGCGATCCTCTTGGCCTCTCAGAGTGCTAGGATTACAGGCGTGAGCCACTGCGCCCTGCCAAAAACATTTATCTTGAAGAATGTCATTTAATTTGGCCTTTTCTGATATTGTCTCATGATTAGATTTAAGTTATACATCTTTGGCAGGAATGCCACATAAGTGACGTTGTGTCCTTCTTAGTACATCGTTATCAGGAGGCACATGAGGCACATGATCTCTAATTTTTCTAGTACTGATGTTAATTTTGCAGTGATACCTGCCTTCTATTAGTCTTCGATAGCTTGCTTACTTTCTGGAGCAACACGGTCCTGTTACGTCTTGTAGATTTCTTGTCCCAGATCTAGAACTAGCCTTTTCTTCAAAGATCCCGAGTTCTTTTTATTGGGATATAGTATGTAGAGACTACAATTTGTGTGCACTGGATAATCTTTGCTACTCTATCATCTTTCTTTCTATTCCTTTTTCTTTGGGCAGTAGGAAATACACACTATTTTAAGAGAAAACATAATGAGTTCATATTGATATTTGAAATTCTAATTATGTTTTTATGCAACTTCTTTGATTTTATGTGGGTGTCTCTATATTTAAAATGAAAATCTGATTCCTAAGGACATTGGCATTATTATTTATTTGCTATATGTTATATCTGTAATAATTAAAAAAATACCAGTATTACTGCTAAGAATCTGACAACTAAATGTAACTTAATTTTTTATTATTGTTCTATATCCTCAAAATATAGCCTAGTAGGATTTACAGCCTAAATACTGTGATTCAGAATTAGCTATGCAATTCTTTTCCTTATTTGCTTATGCCACTGACTTTTAATGTATAGTTAGGTTAATTTTTTAGTGTTTAGGACATGTGTTTTTAATTTAGTTTTAAAATTATACAAATTGTTTACATGATTCCAGAGTTAAAAGTATATGTAGAACTACATTCACAGAAGTTTTGCTTCCTTCCATGTCTCTGCTTTTCCCTATAGGTGACCATTTTTATTGGTTTGAATCTCAGTCGCTGTACTAAAAGTAGAATATTACAAATTCTGTTGTGTACTTTGCTTTTTACATTTAACAGTGTAATTTGGAAATAAGTCTGAATTTATACTTAGGGATCTTCCTCATTGCTTTTATATTGCCTCCACTCTGTTCATGGAAGTACCACACTGATTCAACAAGGCCCCTATTGATGGACACTTACAGTAGTGTAAAAGAGAACGGAAAAAGCAGGAGATGACAGTTGTAATTAAAATTTGATTCAGTGTGTTTGAAAAATTGATACAAGGCCGAAGTGGACACATACATTAAACGTTTTATGAAATTTAGTGCTGGGAGGAAGTTGCAGGTTTGCAATCAGAATCAGTTACCTTGTGGGAATCATGTAAGAAAAATTGCTTCTCCTGCCCCTCTGCTCAGTCCAGGCCTGAACATAGCCTGACCCAGGAAAGCAGTTATCATGCTGGGTGGAGCCAAGAATGAGTTGTTGGGGGAATTTACTGGCTTCAGCAGACTTTTCTGCAGACTGTTCTGGGCTCTTGTTCTTATTGTTAGGAAATGACAGCCTAAATGCCTGTGTATCTGTTATTCATGCCAGATCTCTGGCGAACAGGAGAAGGAGAAGCTTTGCTCATTTTGCCCAGGCAAATGACTTCCGCACATTCCCATCCACAGAGGTGTAAGGAGGGATGTGATCAGGATTGTGAGTTGGCCAGTATAGACGGCTGGGGAGCACTTCCGTAATTACTTGTATCACTCCTTCTCAGGAACCTCCTTCTGGGACGAAGCCTCGACTCTGAACTGAAGTGAAAGGAACTTTCGCACCGATTCATTTGTTGCCTTGGCTCTTCTGTCCCAGAACTATCTCCCCGAGTTCATGTTTCCATTCCCACTCGTGGTTTCTGCAGGCCGGTGGAGCAAGATGGAGTGGAGATCTGAACGGGACCAAAGGATTAAAGAAAAAGTGCCTGGATCTCTGGGAGAGAAATGAGGCCTGGCTTAGGCAAAAAGAGTCAACAGGCTAAGGGCTTTTCGTTGTGGTGTTGCTTTCTTAGGGCCCAGGCCTGCGGGCACCTGGGATGACAGGAAAGGGCAGCCTTTACAGCCCTGTGTGATTCAGTACCTGGGTAGTGTGCTAATGGCCCTTTTCCTCCTGAGCCTGGAACCATCCGAGAAAGATGAAGTTAGACGGAGGGTGAGAGTATTATGAGCTTTACTATTGATAAGGCTAAGATTGGAAAATGTGGTCTTTTACTTCTTTCCCTCCAGTCTAGCTCTTGATGCCTGTATTAGTTTCCTAGGGCTGCTGTAACAATTACCACGCTGAAAACAAGAGAAATGTATTCTCTCACAGTTCTGGAGGCTAGAAGGCCAAAACCGCAGTATTGGCAGGGCCATGCTTTCTCTAAAGGATCCAGGGAAGACTCTGTTCCGTCCCTTTCTCTTAGCTTGTGTTTACCGACAATCCTTGGCATTCCTTGGCTTACCACAGCATGACTGCAGTATCTGCAGTATCTGCCTTCATCTTCACATGGTGTTCTTTCTTCTGTGTCTGCCTCTTATCTTCTTAACAGGACACCAGTCATATCAGATTAAGGCCCACCCTAATTGTACATGACTTCATCTTGATTACATCTGCAAAGACCCTATTTCCAAATAAGGTCATATTCACAGGTAGTGGGGGTTCGGTTTCAACATTTGTTTTTGGGAGACATAAGTCAGCCCATTACAATGCCCAACCAAGCAGGAGCTTGCTTGGCCCACTGTGAGTCAAACCTAGTGAGCTGCAAAGTTGGAACTAAAAGGCCAGACATCCATCTGCCTCAGGCAGGGCCCAGGTTCATTCTTTTTTTAGCCTAATACATTATCTGCTAAACTGGTGAGTGTTGTATCTCCCAGGGGCCGTGCTTTATAGTAGATCTTAGAATTGTTCTCTTCAGAGGTATAATGGTTATTAATAGTAGTGTAGATCAGTTCCGTGGAAGGCCTTGTTTTTTCTTTTTCTTTTTTTTTAAGAGACAGAGTCTCTCTCTGTAGTCTAGGCTGGAGTGCAGTGGTCCAGTGGCCTGATCATAGCTCACTGCAGCGGTGAGCTCCTGGGGTCAAGCGATCTTTCCACCTCAGCCTCTTGAGTGGCCAGGACTATAGGTGTGTACTACTACACTCAGCTAATTTTTAATTTTTTTGTAGAGGTAGGGTCTTGCTATGTTGCCCAGGCTGGTTTCAAACTCCTGTCCTCAAGCTGTCCTCCCACTTATAATGCGAAGTATAGATATTTTTCCTTTATGGTCATGTAAAAACTTTCAAAAATGAAGATGGGAGGGAGTTATGTAAGTATGAGTTAGTGCTGGACTTTTCTTCACTTCATGGAAAATATTTTTAGCTATTAAAAAAATTCTTAGGTTACTTGCTATGAATATGGTTATTTGCTTTTAGATGGTCTCAGAAATACTAAAGGCCAGCTCTGTAGAAGCAAAGTAACAAAGTTAGCATCAGAGATATTGTTGTTATTCACTTTGGGGACTCAGTCTCAAAAGAAGAGTAGCATTTGAAAAAATGATTATTGCATCACCTTCAACTAAAAATCATGGTGTTGCTTATTGCAAAATATAACAGGAAACATTAGAAAATGCTTCCCCTGTTTCCCAGAAACATGACTGCAAGAGCATTTTAAACTTATATTTCTTCTTGGCTCAGAGAAATAAAGGTAAAAGAGAAAGAGGAGAGGCTGGGAATTTAATTGCATTAACATGATTAAGTTTAATGATGACAGATGTGGACTAGAAAGAACTCAGCAGAAACTTTAAACATTTTAAGGGTAAAGAATGTAAGTAGGCAACCAAAAAAAGAAATGAAAAGGGTTATATGTGTTCAGAAATGATCAATGTTACTAATAATCACAGAAATGAAACTCTTATTTATTTTTTTTTTTTGACATAGAGTCTCACTCTGTTGCCTGGACTAGAGTGCCGTGCCATCAGCCTAGCTCACAGCAACCTCAAACTCCTGGGCTCGGGCGATCCTCCTGCCTCAGCCTCCCGAGTAGCTGGGACTACAGGCATGCACCACCATGCCCGGCTAATTTTTTCTCTATATATATTTTTAGTTGTCCTCATAATTTCTTTCTATTTTTTTTAGTAGAGACTAGGTCTTGCTCTTGCTCAGGCTGATCTTGAACTCCTGAGCTCAAACGATCTGCCCGCTTCGGCCTTCCAGAGTGCTAGGATTACAGGCGTGAGCCACCGCGCCCGACCACTCTTGTTTTTTAAAATCTAGCATTTGGACCCCAAAGCATTTGCAGAACTCCAGGCCAAGACCAGAAAGAGATGAAACTTAACCCTAAACATTTTTTGCCTACCGTATTGGCAAAGATCTAGGTGGTGGGGTCAAAGTTAAGTTTCTAGATACTTTAACACACTTAAAAATTTATGATGATCATGTATTAACTTTATAGATTGAGAAAGGTCTAAAACCTAATCTAACTAGGTCTTTAATATATGTACCTGATTTTTAGGTAGAATTAGTTTTGTGTAATCAAGGGAGTAGTGATTCTAGGAAGGGGCAAAGTATATTTCCCAGACCAATTAGCAAACTGGGTCAAGGGCTGAGGTTTGATACCAATTTGTTGCATGTCTTAATGGTCTCCATGCCTCAGTTTCTTGTCAGAGCCATTATTGTTCTGTAGCTTAGACCAGAAATCTTGACTCTTGTTTCTCTCACTT
>CAUYSK010081457.1:0-12730 GCA_963575035.1 Avahi laniger
TTCTCTCCAATCCTTAGACTTGCCCCGATTTCAATCTCCCACAATGATTCCCCTCCGGCTTCCCAAAGCTACCCTCTTTCTCAAAACGCTCCATCCCCTTGGAGGGTCCATGTCCACACCTTCATCTCTACCTATGACAAACTGGCTTTGGCCTCTTCTAGAATTTCTTTTCCAAGGTCAGAATTGACCTTTTAATTGTCAGATCCAATAACTTTTTCTTTGGGACAGTTCAGAAACCTTGGTTCTTCCCGTGTCATTCAGGTCACTCTGAGCTTCTGGGTCCTCTTCCCCTCTCTGCCCCTGGAAGGTTCAACGTGCTCATTGTCTCCCTCTCGCCATTTTCTTCTTCAGTCTCCCCTCGGTGGGTGATCTCACCCCAGACCACGGCGTCCAATGTCATCCGTTGTCCGTGTGTCCTTACTCTCTCTCCCCTTCACTCCAGCCTCCACGGAGGAGGCAATACTAGTACCATGAGTGATAGTGGGGACAGTTTCAGAATCAGGAAACCTAGATCCAAATCCTGTCTTTTTAACAGAGAAGCTGAGCTGGGAATAAAAACCACCTCTGCCTTGTCAATTTCCCCTTCTGTAGAAGGAGAAGGAATAAATGACACGATTACAGATTATATTATTAGCAATATGAAGATAATGCCTAGCATATTGTTAGTCCTCAGTACAGAATACTGACAAGGATCTTGTCTGTTTCCTCTGGCATGAGCTACAAATGTTTTCCAAACCCAGTATGTTCAAAGGAAACCTTTAGTGTCTCTTTTCTAGAACAATGCACCTTCAGAACTTTCTAGCTCAATCAATGGTGCCCCCATCGTCCAATCCACATGCTAGAATCATTCGTGTTTTATCTCCCATGCACTCATCCAGTGAGTCATCCATCTAGTTGGCCTAATTTCTGAAATACTTCTTGAATTTGCCACCTCTGTCTCCACGCAGGACTTTAGCAATGATACGCTGTTTTCATGTACCCAATACACAGGACCCTTGGGCACCACAGTCCTTTCTGTAGCAGAAGTCCGTGATGTTTTTCCATGTTCTTACCTTGCTTTTCCACTGACCTTCAGCTTCTGTGCTTGCCTATTTCCTTGCTAGTTCTTTAGCTCCATCTCCTTTCTGTCTGGAACATTTCCCGAAAACAAGTTTTAAGCTGACACTTTGGAACCATTCCCCTTGTTTTCCAGTAACTCCCAATCAGTCTAGCTCCAGAGTCACTCTTGATTGATTTGGCCAATTTGCCATCAACACCAACAACTCACATAGTCACAGAGGCACCCCGAAGGGTTTGACAGACCAGGGAGATATCTATGGGAAGGGCTGGAAAGAGAGGAATGCCTTTTCTGTGAAGTGGAAGGCAGTTGACTTTGGAAGAGGTGGGCTTGGAAAACCGCCTGATGCCAACATATCAGGCATCCTCCAGCAGCTCTGGGTGGGAACAGAGCACAGGTAGATGGTGAACATCTGGAAATTCATTCCCTTAGAAACTCCCAAGCCACTCCCCCACATCAGCAAGGCACTTTGATTGTCTCTAAAAGTAGGTGCGCCCCAGTTTGAAGAATAATGACTGAGATGATTGGAATTAGCTTCTTACTGGTGTTGTTAAATCTACAGTCTACCCATTGCGACTGCGTGACAATAATTTTCCTGAAAAGTGACAGCGTGTGTCATTTTTCTTTAAAAACTTATCTCGTTTTACTGTGAAAATGCTTGCTGTGGGCCCTCTGGGATAGCGCAAGATAATCACTTCCATCCTAAGATCCTTAACTTAATCACATCTACAAAGTCCTTTTTGCTGTGGATGGAAACATATTCTCAGGATCAGGGTGTTAGGATGTGGACATCTTTGGGGGCCGTTATTCTGTCTACCACACTTGATTTCCACTGATATATATAATGGTGCGTAGACATGGACTTTGATAACATGATTATGTAAGTAACACTATTGGTTTTCTCATCAGCAAGTAGTATGAACGTGAACTTTTCCTGCCATCCCATTGTGTGCTGATTTTATATGACAGAGACTTTTTACTCCGGTCAATATACTTGAGCCAGTTCAGGGACATCTGATGGGTGTAGAGAGAGACAAAAGTTTACTGTACAGTGAATGAATTAATTCTGTTAACACAAAGCACGTAAACAGAATCAGAAGGTTCTTTTTGTTTTGTTTTGAGCGACCTAAGCTTCAGTGCTGAGAGATGCTAACTCTCTGTTCACTGATGCTGCTTTCTGATGTTTGTTTGACATGTTTTAATTGACCTTAATCTGGAGACAGAGATGTTTTTCTGCAGATGCAATGAAGGGACTCCCAGCTCCTGCCAGCCTCCTGTACTTACCGTGCCCCGCGCTGTGTAGCTGGGGTGTCAGTTGTGTCAGCTGAGTGTGCCGGTTTTCTCCTCACTGTTGCCTTTGATTTTTGTCCTTTTGGTTGGGTTTCTCTCTCCAGTCTGTCCACATCCTCCAGGGCTGATTTTCTGCAGAATTCTTTCTCATCTGAACCCCCTTTTCCCCCTCTTTCCTAGAAAACTTCTCGTGAGAGTGGAAAAGCTCTCTGCTTTCCGCCCTAGACCACCAGCTCTCCCTGCGGGGCACCGGGACCCTCCCCGGTCTCTGACTTCACAACCAGCCGGCCATGAGGCAGCTACGCGTCAGTGCTCTCGCTCATCAAAGCCACGTCTCGATGACCACAGGGCACCTGGGATTAGCTACCCCGCTGCCGTCCTGACTAGACATATATGAGAGGTGCGGACTATTTACTTTGTGGACTCACAGGAGCAGAGAGTAGATGGAGTGCTGGGTGGCAGTGGAGGGCTGGGGAGATGTTGGTTAAAGGGTATAAAGTTTCAGTTAGAGAGAAGGAATAAGTTCAGAAGATCTATCGTACAGCATGGTGACCATAGTTAGTAATAATACATTGTATCCTTGAAAATTGCTAAGAGTAGATCTGTAATGTTCTCAGCCCCAAAAGCAGGAAGTATGTGAGGCGATGGGTATGTTAGTTGGCTTGATTTAACCAGCCCACATTGCGTATGTGTGTGAGATATACATCAAAACATCACATATACCATGAGTGTTATACCCAATTTACATTTGTTAGTTATACCTTAATTAGAAATAAATTTTTGAAAAGAATATTTACTTGGCGGGGCAAGGTAACATGGTATCGCATAGGTAGCACAGAACTGGGGTCCAGAGACCTGGGATTCTCATACCCTACAGAGTCAGCATACCTGCCCCTAGACCCTCAACGCCCGCAATCTCCAAAGCTCCCAGGCAAAACTTTGAGATCAACTTCCGTGAAGTTATTTCTGGCTGTAAAACTATGTCTTGATTTAATGAATGTTACTGCATTTGGGTGAGGGGTAATCAAGTAGTAGGTAATTTATAAAAGTTGTCACCTGGGAAAGCTGACAAGCTCCATAAATTTCCCCAGCTACTCACAATTAATAATTTTACACTGAAAGCAAGTAATTATGAATTTGCCTCTAAATCACTTTTTAAAATCCATACTCAAATGTTGACAAACTGTCCTCATAAGTCAGACACCACTTACCAACCTGTTATCAGCATGGAAGACCCAGAGCTCTGTCTCTTTGATGGCGTGCTTCTAAATGCCACAACTCACACCTGCTCTTTTAAAAAAGGGAGTATTAAATGCCCACTAAGTGAAGGCTCATTGTTTTGGTGGGCAGGGCTGCTACATCTGCTCACCAAAGCATAGGGACTGTACGCTGCGATCTAGTGACAAACAAAAGTGGCACGCAACCATGTATGTTTTTGAAGTTCTGCATACTTGCATGAATTCTATAAAGTATCATTTTTAGCCTAAAATGTTAAGACTACAAAGCCCATTTTGCCAATTGTCAAATCGTTGGGAAAAATCAAAACCCGTTTGTTGAAGATGTCTTTATGAAAACCTGGGTTAGTTAGGCAAGGCTACTTGAAGGTGAAGAAGAACAGGGACACTCACTCCTAGAGAGCATGCCTTGAAGGTAACTGTCCATGAGATGTCAAGAGAAAAGCCCCACGGACATGGCCTGGGCTAGGAAGTGACTCTGCAGAGGCCCCTGGTAGTCTGGGTCTCTTGGTTAATCAGCTGTGGCTGAGAGGCAGGCCGTACACCTGGGCGTCCTCCCTGGGCACCTGGCACAGCACGAGTGCATGCCGACCTCACGGAAAGGCGGCAGGTTTCAGGTTGTTTATTGAGGTACCTCTGAGCTTGAAGATGTGCAGCAGTTTCATGAAGCTCCTGTTCGAGGCTGAGCTGAAGCTGATTTGTCCCACGGGTTGATGCTGAAGTCCTTTTAGAAAAGCAATGATGGTTTCTTTTGTTACACCTTGATTTTGTTTTCTAAGGATCCTCCCGTACTGGCTTTACCTGTAGATCCTAAAGCGGGTACTCAGCAGCTCATCCCACGGGGGATGCCAGAAACCGTTAGGATCTAGCTGGTGAGAAATGAGGTGAAGCCATTGCTTGTGTTGCAAGCTTTGCGTGTTGGTTTAGTACTGATACTGTGGCCGTAAGTGCCTGGTGCTGGCTTCCTTGTGAGCAAGTTCTATTGCCCTGGCACCAGCCAGTGGATCCTCCATACCATGGGGTGGTTGTCACCTGCAGCAAGACTACGACCAGGCCTCTGGAGTGGCTTTTGGGCCAGCGTACCTGGCTGGAAGCAAAAATGGACTCTAGCTTTCCCACTGACTTTTTAACCATTCTGGTCCTTTAACCTGTAATTGGGGAACTGTCTTTTCACAAACACAACCTGTTCTTGGAGAGATGGATGGGGTACTGAATAGGAAAGCGCTTTGAACAACAGTAAGTGCGTATGGAGTGTGTAAGCTCCCTGGAACTGCTGTATGAATGCTGGCTTGGGAAATGGGAGACATGAGAAAATTTATGACAACACACAGACAGGATAAAAAAGGGCGAGCTCTGAATGAACTCCAGCTTTCTTCTTTCCCCACCTTCCTATCGTCTTGGAGGGCGAACAGGGGATGCCATAAATTCTTACAGAGGGCTGCTTGCCCTAGGTTGAATAAGGTCCCCCCAAAAGCATGTCATCCGCAGAACCTCAGAATGTGACCGTATTTGGAAGTATTGTTGCCGCCCAACCAGGTTCCTTTGCCCTCTGCCCAAGAAGCAGCCAGTACGCTGAGTCAGCAGAGTTTACGGCAGAGAAAGAGTCTTTATTCTACATGGCGCTAAGTGGGGAGACGGGAGAAATTTCTCAAATACGCCTCCCTGAGAACTTGGGAGACAGGCTTTTTACGGACAGTTTGGCAGGCAAGGGATTAGGCAATTAGGTTTGTTAATTAGGGCAAAATTACAGGGGTGTAGGAATCATCTTGTGTTATTTCAGTCCCTGGGGTCACAATTCCAGGTGAGTCGTTTTCTTGGTCTGAGTTGCAGATCTGGGTGGGTCAGTCAGTCCACTGGAATGCGGGACCTGGGAGATATCTTAAAACTACCTTTAGGTTTTGAAAAGGTCATGTTATCTATGGTGAAAGTTAAGAATCTTTATAGACACCAGCTCTGGGGAGGAGAAGTTAAGAATCTTTACGACCACCAGCTGTGTGGTTCCAGAGTGGCAATTATAGAAGCAAACAGGGGGGCGGTGACTAATTATTATTATTTTTAGCTAGGCCTTTACTGTCGTTCTTGCCTTATACCCTGTTATTGAAGGGCCGTTTCAGTGTGTTTGTTGCAGATGTAATTAGTTGGCTTGAGATGGAGTCATACTGGAAGAGGGTGGGCCACTCATCCAATGTGATTGGTATCCTTGTAAGAAGAGAAGAGATTCCTAGACCGGCAATCACAGAGGGATGATAGGAACACACAGGCAGAACACCGTGCGTCCATAGAGCCAGAGGTTAGAGTGACGGATTGAGGAGCCAAGGAATGCCAAGCAGTGCCAGCAATCATACGCTTTCTGTTTTACTTCATTTTTTAACATTTACAGTTTTTATCCAGGTTGATATTTGTAAGCTATACTTTTCCATAAGTGTTCAATTCTAATTTCGTGTTAAATGTAAACCCTAAGACTATTCATAGTTCCCCAGGAGAAGCCTCTAGAACTCCTTGTACAGCAAATTTAAATAATAAATCCAGCAAACACCTTCCTCTGTGTGCTGCTGTACACAGCCTTGCGGATAATGGACATAAAAAGAAGGTGTGACCTTCACTGGGAGAATTACACAGTGGCATTAGGGAGGCAAGATGTAAATGCCTACAAAACTAAGACTCAGAAGCATGAAACCACTTGGCCAAGATCACACAAGTTATAATTCACACAAGTAGAATTTGAGCCTCACCCCACAGCTAAGGTTTTTAAAACTTCCTAAGGCACACAGAGTTCCTTGCAGTGGGTATTAATTGCATCAGCAGTGCAGTTTGGCAAATGAAAACATTTCCATTATATAGCATATGAATGAGAACAATCAAATGATTCTAATAGCCTTCCATTTTTTTTGAAATATCAAATCACCCACCACTCTCTGAAAATCGCAATACCCTTAGCGTAAATGGAAAACAGTTAACAGCTCTCCCATGCTGGGCAACCCAAAAAGTGGCCGGAGTAACTGAACAATCACAAGTCCAATTCACTGGCAAATTTGATACTGTCTCCAAGGCAAAGGAAGAAGCACCCAAAGAAAATTCTACAGGTGAAATTCTTCTCCCTCACTGGGTCATCATTGTTAGGTTTGGCTGATTTAAAAGGATGCGTTTTGTGTCATAAATTCAAATCTGGCTCTACTTCACACACCAATGCCATTTAAAATCCTAGCAGTTTCGATTGTGGTTCTGAAATAAACCCAGCTCCCTGCAACATGACTG
The DNA here is from genome assembly GCA_963575035.1 of Avahi laniger. Lineage (NCBI taxonomy): Eukaryota > Metazoa > Chordata > Mammalia > Primates > Indriidae > Avahi > Avahi laniger. The sequence goes on from CAUYSK010081457.1 coordinate 6,838, forward strand.
AGAATCTGTAACAATTAACAGTCGCCCCATTTGAAAACTAACTGATAACTTTATTTTATGATGCCTAACTTTGCACCTGCTTAAGAATCCCTAGGAACTGACCTTGAACAACTGAAACCAAGATTGTAGGACTTCCCCACCCCTGCCCCTGGAGAAAAATGCTGACCAGTTCACCTTCGATTCTGTTGTGATCTAGCTGACACAGGCCAGACCAGTAGATAGCCTCGCTCAAGATAGCCACCGGAACAAGGCACGCTGACCTGCACGTGGTTTCCCGTGACTCCTTTCCCTTTAAAACCTCTCTGCAGACTGAGGAATTTGAGATGGTCTTTGACACATGAGTCCACCATCTCCGCAGGCTGCCGGCTCTTGAATACACCCTCTTTTCCTCTCACCAACACCTGTCTCTCCGGCCTGGCTTTCCGGGTGCTATGTAGCCAGACTTGTGTTCAGTTACATCCCCACCGTGTGAAGTGGGAAAATAACCACGCAGAATCTGTTCTTTCTCTTTCTGACAATTCTTAATTGCCGATTGACAGTCATGCTGGCAATTAGAAATTTTCTCCTGCAAGACGGGTTTCTGTGAATTAAGAATGCGACTGATTTGGTCTGATAATTCCAGATGTTCTTCATGTATAGAGTGACACTCTGACACTCGCTTTGATTAAATTCACAGTACTTCCACAGTGCCGGGTAACACAGGCTTTCAATGCATGCTGAATGTTGATATACATCCACAATTTCTTATCTGAAACCAGTAGAGCTGGGTGTGTTTGGAATTCGATTATGCATATTTTAGAAAGGTAATATGTGCCCTTACCGCACCTCCCAGGACACTCTCAGCGAGTGGAGCAACATTCAGTAATCACACACATTAATATTTTTGCAGGAAAATGTATGACTATTCCTTCCCGTGGGATACATGGAGGCTACACATGGTCTAATAGTTAATTTAAAGTGCATTTATATAGTAACGCACTGGTGGTGTGATGATAGACCATAAATACCCTGGGTATTTCCTATTTCTAAGTAAAACATCAGGTAGAGCTAATTCAAAATAAGTTAAATGCCTTTACGCATACCTGCAACATCTATTCATGACATCTGAATGCTTCAGTTCCTTCGAGAAGGGGTTATATCAGGGCTGTCATAGCTTTCACATCATGCTGTAGCTGGCCGTGTGTTGATGGGCAGGGAACAAGATTCTCCAAGGACAAAACGGTAACATGAAAAGTGACCCTTTAAAAGACTTTGCCCATTGTCACCTGTCCTGGGAAGCTAGGGTTCTCTCAGAGCACTCTCTCTCTAATTGAGGAAACTGCCTTACCCTCTCAGTCTTGAGGCCAACAATTAACACATCACACATTCTAACTTTACCTTCTAGGTCAGGGGTTGGCAAACATTTTGTGTATAGGGCCACATAGTTACCATTTTCAGCTTTGCACATCATGCAGTCAACTCTGTAATTGTAGTGCAAAAGTAGACACAGATAATATACAATGGAATGGGTGTGATGTGTTCCAGTAAAACTTTATTGACAGAAATGGGTGGCGGGCTGGGTTTGGCCCGTGGGCCATAGTTTGGTGACTCCTGTTCTATGGGATTCTTTTCACTGTCGTTCGCAATTCCATTACCATTATTGTTACTATTAATATTATTCTCATGTTCATCAGTGTATAGCAAACATAGAGTTGAAGAAAATGTATGTCTGCTCTTCATGGAATATAACATGCCTTGGTCAAAAAGCCAAATTGTAGATTTCATACTGAGGAAAAGATCAGTACTGAAAACAATGTATTTTGAAATAAGTCTGAGGGTAGAGGACATGCCAGAAACTGTATCATTTTATGGTTTTCTTTTAGCCCAGATTGCTTGCTAGTGGTATACTAGTTATTGAACTACTTAGAAACTATTTCTCAGGAAGTTCTTCTTTTTGCAGGATGATGAATAGGTAAATGGAACTCACATTTCTATCACTGTGGACGTTGGCTTTTTCCGATCGCTGACAACTGTGTCTTGCATTTGCCTAAAGCTTTGACACAGCAAAGGACCGTTGGCTTGAGCTTGGAGACCCCTCTCTCGTTGGCTTTTGTTAGGGTTCGCTAGGGTTATAACTTAGTAGCAAGATGGGGATGTTTGATTAGCATTGTATATATGTTCAGGATAAAAGTTTGGTTTGTTTGTTTTATCAGATACTGTCTTACATTGAGTCCCAGGAAATAGATTCTGAGTTGAGAACTGCGCTTGGGAGGTTTTCTGGGGTGTGTTCTTGGGATCCACACGTGCAGGAAGGGTGGGGAAAGAGGATGAGCCTGCTGGAGGAGTTGGGCCGCCATGCTGTTGTAGCCAAGGCCTCCGCCCACTTCAGAGGATGCTCTGGAGCTGGGAAGGTCCCTCAGAGCTGTCTCACCTTGAGGCATGGAGGTTCCATCACTGTGGCAAAGGCAGCTCTCTTTGGGAAAGGGCAGTTCCAAAGGCAGACGTAGCTGGCACCATCAGCAGCTGGGGGAAGAAGACCTCAGTTTGCACTGAGTTCAGACCACAGCATCCACCAAGGATGTTCTCTGTGCAAGTTCCTCAACACCACATTCTGTCTTTGTCTTCAGAATACATTTTCACACCCTGGATTTCCATTTAGCTTCTTAAATTCCTTCAGCCAATCTTCTAAATATTCACATTTGCCTTCAGCGTTTTCTCTTACTTGGAATATTCTGGAACCTTTCATGAGAAAGTAGGGTCACTACTCATCCCGGTTGGCATGAGACTGTCCCAGTCTGGAAACCCATCAGTCCTGGACAAACTGCGATGATTGGTGACCCTGTGGCAAACTTAACAGTCAAATTTCGACAACTTGCGTTTCCATTTCATTACCATGGTCCTAGATCATGATCCGGCTTCCTTAGTAGCTACACTTCCTGGGCTGTTGCTAAGGACAAACGCTGTCTCTGCTTTTCTCACTGTTACACATGGGATGTATGTCTTTAACTCTTTCTGACATTTTCACAGGGCAGTTAAACCTAACGTCACAAATAAGCAACATACCACTAGCAAACAGCAGAGGCCGGTGGTCTGAGACAAGACCGATGCCTCGCGTCAGTTCAGTTTGAATTTTGCTGCCAAATAAAGAAATGGAAGTTACAAAAATCATTCAGTTTTCAGGGCATTTTGTGTCTCAGAGTCGTGGACAAAGGATGGCAGGTCCCGAGGGCATCCTTAGATCGCTGTCATTTTCAGTATCGTGCAAGTGAAAGCTCATTTGAACAGGGTATGGGAATGGTGAAAACAGTCGCCAAGCAAGCGTCAGTTACAAGGATTATACATAAACAGAGCGTCAGAGGAATAAAGTGAGCTATTGTTGCCGAACTCACAAACGAATCAGAATGTGAGTTGCTCGTGATAAAGCAGACTTAACCTCTTGATTGTCTTCAGTCTTCTTGCTCCCTGGCTATAGCTTGGGTGATAAAGACACCTATTTTCACATAAATTGTTGGGGTGGGCGCTGGGCCGGATAGTTCCTTGTGGTCCTGTTCTGTTCTGTGCATCACGGGACACTTAGCAGCAACCCTGGCCTCCGCCTGCTGCATGCCATGAGCAGCCACCTAGCTGTGACAACCAAACATGTTTCTAGACGTTGCCTAATGTTCCCTGTGGGGTGAAATTGCTCTGGGGTGAGAAGCCCCCTGGGACTCTTTTGAAAAATGTCCTCTGAGTGCGGGCCGTGCGATTTTCCATCGCGCCGTTTCCTGCTGCAGGCGTAGGTGCTTCCTGGCAATGCCGCCGTGATAGGCTGTGTGACATAATCCCTTCAGAAGTCTTTCTTCTTCTTTGTTACTCTCCGGGGGTCTTAAGTATGGAGTATGTCACGTGTGGTCCAAGGGCTGCCGTGTTGATATCTTGAAACCTACTTTCTGTAAATAAAAGGTGTGGACAAAAAACAGGGGGGAAGGGGAATGATGATCCGGCTCTTTCTTACCTCACAAGAAGAATCTCCCAATCCTTCCGATCCGCATCTCAGTGATCTTGGTCTTGCCCACTGATGTGACAGTGAGCGAGCCGAAGAGATGACCCTGCCCAGTGGCTTTGTCGTTCCTGCTGCGGGGGGTGGAAGGTCAATGTCGATAGCACAGTGTTCCATGCCAACAAGAATCTAGCATGAAAAGCAACACTGAAAGATGGATTACAGTTGAAAATGCCACCTCTGGGGGGCGAAAATAACATTTCTGAGACTCTGATGGAGCCTAAGAAATTCTTGCTGGAAGCTTCACTTCAATAAAGCAAAATCCTCATTTACAAAAATGTATAGAATAGCCGTTTTTCTCTGACGTGATATTCTCCTGTGAATATTTTTTTACCAAGTGGAATTACACTTCATATTTTAAAGCATAAACAATGGATTTGTACACTAATACATTGTTCAAGACATATAATAGTTTTTGTCTAAATGTCAGCAACTAAAAAGAAAATTCTTCAGTAGGTTCAAAGCTGTCTTCTCGGCTTTCTTCTGAGCTCACTTGCAATTCGTGTCTTTTGTGTCTAGGGCTGCATATCAGAGGTTGAAAACCTGCTGTAAAGAGCTAGATAGTAAATATTTCTAGCTTTTTGGGCCAGGCAATCTCTGTCACAACTACTCAACTCTGGCATGGTAGCACAAAAGCAGCCATAGATAATAACGTAAACACACATAGCTGTGTTCCAATACACTTTATTTACAGATGATGAAATTTGATTCTTGTGTATTTTTCTTGTATCACAAAGCATTTTTCTTTTATCAACCATTTAAACAGGTAAGCATGCTTAGCTCACTGTGAAAACAGGTATCGTGACAGCTTTGTAACCCCAGCCCTATTCAGGAAACATTTATTGAGTGCTTGCTGTGGCAAACCAACGATATAATGGGCCCTGCCCTCTGGATCCTTGGGCGGGCAGCTATGCAGTAAATAGATGACTAAATAGGTATATTATTGCAAATAGTAATAATTGCTATCAACGGGGAAAAGGTGCTGTGGTATCCAGCAAGGGGGAGCCTCCTTTGTGTGGGGTAATCACGGAGGGCTTCTTTGAGGCAGTGACAGTGCACGGAGACAGGATGGTTGGGAGTTAGGCGGAGAGTGGGAAGAAGAAACTCAGGAAGAGGAATCCTCCAGGCAAGAAAGCGCTTATTTCATCTAAGTGTCCCAGCATGTGCTTATTCCATTCCTGATTCTTGTGCTTTTGAATGAATTCACAGATGAGCTCAACAAGCCTGGTTTGTCTCTGCTGAGAGCCGCGTAGTCGCTGCCCCTGCGCATGGTGATCACAGCCACTTAAGATCTTCCGGAGGACGACCGCTCAACATTGTCTGCAAGCGATAATATCGTAAGTGCGACAAACACATGTGTATGGAGCTCCAGTGTGAAAACAGCACCGGCTGTGCACAGATGTTTGGCTCACCTGGACTGTGTTGTCTAAGTCCAGGAGTAGCAGGCGGTGACCTCGGTGATGGTGATGGGGACATTCTGATATTGCAGGGAAGATGTGAACATGCAGCTCTCCCACTTGTCCCTTTCTTTCAGAAAGGACTATCCAATGAAAGGTTACATTGGCCAAAAGGGAGCATCAGTGGGCAAATGTGTTTTTCTGGAGAAAAACTGCTCAGGGCCAGTGGGGGTGATGTGCACAGTCGGATGCGCAAGAGCATGTGGCGCATCACGAGGGAAGTCTTGAGGAATACGCAGGTGCCGGCTTGTAAATGATGTGACACAGCTCCTGGGCCTTGGAGGCAGCTGTAGTTGAAAGGTACAAACCCTTGGGACATGGGGACGATCACGGTACACCTGTTCTCAACTGCTTTTCTTTCTTTCTTTTCTCTTCTCTTCTCTTCTTTTTTTTTTTTTTTTTGAGACAGAGTCTCACT
>CAUYSK010081459.1:0-18811 GCA_963575035.1 Avahi laniger
CCCCCCCCCCCCCCCCCCCCCCCCCGCCCCCCCCCCCCCCGCCCGCCCCCCATTGCAAAGAAGTCCCAGGGGCAGTCCTGGGAGTGGGTGAGATCACCGAGCAGGGAAGAGAGAAACACGAGGAAGGAGAACAGAGTCTTGAGGAATGCCAGCACTTATGGAAAGGGAACAAGCAACTGTTGGAAAGAGAAAAGGAAAATCAGGAAAGCGCAGGATCCCATAGCCAGGAGGAACATTTTGAGCACGGGGAGTGATCGGCAGAGCCAGATGCTTCAGAGGTCAAGTGAGATGAGCCCCAAGCCGGAGAAAGATCCTGCAATCCAGCAGCAACAGGCGGCGGCAAGAGTCCTCAGAGGGCGCCACGACCATGGTGCCTAGGGCGGCCGCAGACTGTGCCAGCCAGGGAAGCAGTGGGTGGTGAGAGCCCGAGGCAGCCAGCTAAACACTCTTTGAAGGGCTCTGGCAGCAGTGGGGGGAAGAACCGAGGGCCATGGCTCAAGGGGGAGGCGAGTGGGAGGAAGACGTGTTTTTAAAATGGGTGAGTCCGGAACAGATTTGTGGGCGGAAGGGAAGGAAACAGTGAGATGGAAAAGGAAGGAGACAGAGGGCATTTGGTGGAGCAGAGAAGGTCCCAGAGAAGGAGGGGGAATTCAAGAGAGCACTTTCTTAAAAGCATACAAATCAAAGCAGCACATAAGTGGGAACAGTAAGTCCTTATATTTGAAAAGCAGTGAAATGCAATCTACAAAGCATTTCTATGTGCTTTATCTCATTTAATCCTTGTCAGGGGCATATTACTCTACTAAAATGCAAGGAGGTTAAATGATTTATGCAAGAGCACCCGGCTAATCTATGGAAAACTTGGGATCAAAGACTCAATCAAGAGACACCCATTGATCCAGTGGCTGCCATGCCAGCACCGTGTTAGGCACCGAAGATCTCAAAGGGAACAAGAAATGGCTCCTGCCCTCAAGGAGCTCGAAGGCCAGGAGACTGAGCTCCACTCTGCTGACAAACGTGCTCCGTAACGTGAACATGTGCAGCGTAGGGCGCCAGCTCAGACCGAGGAAGGGAGGGAGGTGGGATGCAAGGGAGGCTTTCAAGAGGGGTGAAATTTGAGCTGAGTCTGGAAGAGCAAACGGCAATGACCTGGCTGAGAAGTGGGCACAGGAGGAAAGACATTCCCAGCAAAGGAAGGTGGTGTGCAAGAGCCTGGGGCCTTTGGGAGCTGTGAGCAGTTCGCTCTGCTGGAACACGGGCTGGGTGTGGCTGGGGCCCAAGAGGATGGCGCCAAGACGGGGGTGGTGGAACGTGGCAGGCTACCCTGAAGAATTCTAATTTTTTCCCTTCCTTAAACCAGTGAAGTGTTTTAATCAAGGGAATGATATCATCAGATTTGCCTTCTAGAACAATCGTTTCGGAGGTCCCCTGGAGGCAGTGTGGAGGATGGGTTAGAGGAGGATGTTGGAGGATGCAGGGAGACCAGTTAAGATGCTACTATAGTGGCCTGGGGGAGAGAGGGTGAGGACTGGACCGGGGCAGTGGTATTTGTAATGGAATAGAGCACGGGAATCTGTCTGTCTATCTATCTGTCTGTCCATGAAGAAAGAACTGACCAGCATTAGAGGAAGAAGAAGAAAATAAGGAAAGGAAAGATTCTCAGGTTCTGACTTGAACAGAAGCAAGAAGAGAAATAGATATTGAAGGGGGTGGGGAGTTGGGTAGAAAATAAGTTCAGGCACATTGGATTGAGAGCCTATGGGACATTCAGGTGCAGGTATCCGGGAGGCAGTTGGATACGGGGGTCCAGAGCTCCCGGGGGAGGGTGACCTAGAGATATAACTTCACGAGTCACCAATGTAGGTAGTGACTGGAGCCACCGGTGGGGGTGAGTGTTTGCAGAGAAAAGAGAACAGGGTCTTTTACACAGCCTTGAGGAGCAACGACATTTAAGGAGTAGGTGAAGGAGAAGAGGAGAGGCCAGAGAGGTAAGAGAGAAAAAAAGGAGAAAATGATGTCCTAGAAGACAAAGAAATTGAGGGGGGCACGTGGGAGGATGCTCCTGTGAGTGGGAAGAATATCATCTTTGATTGCTTTCAGGGAGAGGGGCGATGGCTTCCGCAGGCTGGTCAGAGAAGGCTTTGGAAACAGAAGAAAAGTGAGAAGAAGAAAGTCCCTTTCAAGCTGAGAAATGGGAGGAGAGTGGGTTGAGCCCCTCTCGTCTCCTCTTTGCTGAGTTTTCTTGACTCGTGCTGCAACAATCAGTGCATTTACAGAAAATAAAGCATGATATTTGGCAAAATGTGGAGAATCAGATGTTCGAAATGTTTCTATAATGTGCTTCAAAACGAGACACACTGAAAAGCGACCATCCAATGTGATCATGCTGTCCTTAAAAATGTTCCTTTGATAAACATTAAACTGTTCTGTTTATCAGAAATGTTAATGAGGAAAATAAACAACAGGGCTATTTAGGAGTATTTCAAAATTGAAGTTTAAACCATAAGAGAAAACAAGCTCCAAAAAAAATCCAAACCAGCATGAACATTGCAGAGCAGACCTCAGCTGTCTCTGAAATCTTTTCCTCTCCCTAACGTTACATAATTCTCTGTCAGCCAAAGAGATCGGTTTCACATGCTAAAATTCACTGTGTATGTGTCATACTTAAAGGACAGGATATTGAAAGGAAATAATAATATAAAGAGATAAAGAAAAGGTTTGGGAACCAATGCATAGATAGGCCTGAGAATTGTCTAGAGAATCTTTAAGGACATTACTGAAAAATAAGTAATGCAGACTTCTATTCCAGATGATATAATTGACCCAGGCACCCTGTTAACTGAAGAAAATGACAAGGTTCCTAAATTTAGAAAGGAGAGCTTCATTTTTCATACAGGGTGGAAGCCTGTGGGTGGCCAGTCTGGAAAGCAAAGCCCCACCCAGAAGCCAGGATACATGCTTCCAGGCAGGTACAATGGGAACAGGCATTTATACCAAGCTGGATGGCCAAATATACATATTTAACAAGCTATAGGAGGAGTCATGAATATTTATGCAAGGAGAAACATGTGCATGAGCAATCCAGCTTTATGCCCCTTTATGGGGTCCATGTTCAGAAAATGGCGGCCCTCTGGTGTCAAAAGGTGAAGCAGAGGATGTGAAAACGCTCTCTGCACATGCTCCTTAGACTGGTTAAAACCACTCCATGATTGGTGGTGTCTTATCAGGAAAGAACGCTGGTGTCCTGTCAATGGGAGACTGGTTTCTGTTTAGCCCTTAGGAAAAGAGCCTGATGACCATTAGGGGAGGGGGTATAACGAATCGTGTCTGACCTCCCATCGTGTCATGGCTGGGATCTCAGCTTTGAGGATTCTCTGGGGTCCCCTTGTCTAAGAGGGGTCTGATCAGTCAGCAGGGGGCTTAGGATTTTATTTTTGTTCACAACTCTAATTGACCCTCCTGCTGAAAACAACTAAAAATTCTAGATAAAATACTAAAAACATCTTCTTCTAAATAAGTTAATAAAAGTAAGGAATATTCAGCCAAAATCAAGCAACGGCAGAAACCCAGAGAGATAAATGGAGCAATTGCCAAACCAGTTAATTTTCAGTTTTTAAGAAGCTAAGGAACTCTAGGGATAAGAGACAGAGCCCAGGGTCTGCCCAAGATAGAGATTCTAACTGCATACCCTCCCATACAGGTGACACCCTAAAGCTATACCCTTTCTGTTAGGCTAAACCAGAAGTAAATCTAACCCCCCGCAAGCAAAATGACCTGCCTAGGTCCTCGCTATAACATGAACATGAAAAAGAACTGAAAATGTGTAACCAAAAGCTAGTCCTAAGACAAATTTGTAGCCCAGATTCTTATTAGTTGAATAGTCTGAAAAACCTCTAGCAGAGAATTTAATTTAAAGTGGTCCCAAGTGCTTAAAGTGCAACAAAAAGCAAATGCAATCCTCTCTCAAAGAACCCACCTTAATCTCAGGCCTCAAAAAATTCCCACAGCCAGGCATGTGATCCCAGCACTTTGGGAGGCAGAGGTGGGAGGATCGCTTGAGGCCAGGAGTTCGAGACCAGCCTGGGCAACATAGCAAGACTTTATCTCTACAAAAACATTTAAAAATTGGCAAAGCATGGTGGCATAGTCCTAGCTACTTGGGAGGCTCACATGGGAGGATCGCTTAAGCCCAGTAATTTGAGGTTATAGTGAGCTATGATCACACCACTGCACTCCAGTCTGAATGACAGAACAAGATTTTGTCTTTTAAAAAAAAAAATCCCCCAGATAAAAGTTTTGAGAAATATAAGCTCACAGTAAAAAACTACAAAACCCAAGCAAACTAGGCAGCATGAACAAGAGAAGCAGAAATACAGACAGCAGGACCTACAAAGACTGTACATATGGGAATTATCAGAAACATGTTATAAAATAACTATTTTAGAGCTTTTAAGAAATAAAAAAAGGAATTCATAATATGCATAAATAGGCTGGGCCCAGTGGCTCATGTCTGCAATCTTAGCATTTTGGGAGGCCAAGGCAGGAGGATTGCTTGAGTCCAATTTGAGGTTGCAGTGAGCTATGATGATACCACTGCACTCTACCAGGGGTGACAGAGTGAGACTCTGTCTTAAAAAAAAAAAAATTGGAATGGAAGAAACAAAACTGTCATTATTCATAGGCGATATGATTGTTTACATTGAAAATCTCAAAGGATCCACAGATATATTAATATCCTAGAATTAATAAGAGAATTTAGCAAGCAAGTGTATTAAACACAAAATCAATAAATGAAAATCAAGTGCATTCCTATATGCCATCTACTAATAGAAATTGTAATTTAAAAGAGATATACTTTTTTTTTTTTTTTGAGACCAAGCCTTGCTCTGTCGCCCTGGGTAGAATGCAATTGTGTCATCATAGCTTACTACAACCTCAAACTCAAGCTCAAGAGATCCTCCTGCCTCAGCCTCTGAGTAGCTGGGACTGCAGGTGTGTGCCACCACACCTGGCTAATTTTTCGTATTTTTGGTAGAGACGGTGTCTCACTCTTGTTCAAGCTGGTCTGGAACTCCTGACCTTAAGCAGTCCTCCCGCCTCAGCCTCCCAGAGTGCTAGGATTACAGGCGTGAGCCACTGCACCCAGCCTAAAAGAGATATCCTTTATAATAGTATCCAAAATATGAAGTACCTAGGAATAAAATGAACTAAGATGTGCCAGACCTCTATGAGGAAAATATTATAAAATGTTATTAAAAGATATTAAGGAATACCAAAACAAATAAAGGATGACGCTATGTTTACAGACTGCAAGACTCACATTTATAAAAATGTCAGTTCTCCTCAAGTTGATCTACAGATTCAATGCAATCTCAAAAGTCCAACAGATTTTGTAAAGAATTTGACAAGCTTATTCTAAAATGTAAATGAAAGTACAAAAGGCCAGGAATAGCCAAGATAAAAAAAAAAAAAGGACTTCCCTTCCAGATCTAGCCTCTTTAAGAGGCAACTATGATTAAGACAGTGTGATATTGGAGCAAGGACAGAAAATAGGGCCCAGCAACACACGCCTGCCTACATGGCCACCTGGTAAGTAACAGGAAGTGCTGTAGGTACATGAGTGCAATAAGCAGCACCAGGACATTGAGTATCTATACAGAAAAAATAAAATTGGAGTTCCACTTTCCACCATACATAAAATTCAGTTCCAGGTGAAATCAGACACCTCCATAAGAAAGGAAAAAAACAAAGTTTTAAGAAGATCATTTAAAAGGACATTTTCATGACCTCAGAGTAAGGGAGGATTTCTTTCTTTCTTTTTTTTTTTTGAGGCAGGGCTTGGTCTGTCACCCAGGCTTGAGTGCAATGCTGTGATCCTAGCTCTCTGAAGCCTGGAACTCCTGGGCTCAGGCGATCCTCCTGCCTCAGCCTCCCAAGTAGCTGGGACTACAGGCATGTGCTGCCACACCCAACTAATTTTTTAAAAAATTTTTTGTACAGGACTCCCAGGTAAATTTTAATTTCAGGAGAAAAACAAGGAAATTTTTAGTATGAGTGCATTCATGTAAAATTTGTAAATTTAGTAAAAATACTTATACTAAAAAAACATTGTTTATCTGAAATTCAAGTTCAATTGGATGTCCTGTATTTCATCTGGCAGTCCTATTAAAAATGGAAGTACCCAGCCGCTCCACCTCTGTGGAGGTGTGTGGAAAAGGAAGTCAGCATTATTATCTGCTATGTATAAGCCAAGCGAGTGACAAGCGTGATCTCATTTAAACCTTGCAACAACCCTGAGCAGTACAGATTATTACTCCATTCTACAAGTGAATACAAAGGTTGAATAATTTATTCAAGGTGAGAGAGCAGGCATCAGATAGATGAGGAATCAAATTCAATTTTGCTTCCCAAATAAGTACTCTCTCCTAAGTACTTCCCATCTGAAAGCTTTCAGATGGGTTTTTTTTTTTAAGATTTTAATCAAAAAGGGGGCAAGTTTCTGAAAATACTCCAAAGGCTTTTCCATCATAACTTAATATTTGTTCATGTCTCATTAAATTTGCTTGCATTTATAATGTAATTATAAATGACATTTGCATAGTCTGATATGCTTCAGGGACTTTATTTATTTAAGAGAGAGGGTTCTCACTGTTTTGCCCAGGCTGGAGTACATTGGCTATTCTCAGGCACCATCATAGCTCACAGCAACCTCAAACTCCAGGGCTCAAGTGATTCTCCTTGAGGCCTCAGCCTCCCCAAGGAGCTAGGACTACAGGTGTGTGCCACCACACCCGGCTCTCAAGGAATTTGCTTTAATGGAAAGCCTTGGGAAGGTGAGGTAACCTCTTTGGAGCTCAGCTTCCTCATCTGTAAACTGAGGATATTCTGTGTCAGCTAACATACTTTGCAATTTTCTACCTTTAGGGTTTCCCCCGCCTCTTTTGAGAAAATGTATTAAATTTTATACAGCTCTCTGCTGCCACCTGCTGGAAAAATTACAGCACATATTTCTGCTTGAAAATGAGCTCTATTTAGTAAAAAAGTCCCTTTGATACCGGGGCTTGTTTGCTCAGTAATTTCAATTAATGAGAATTATAGTTTTCTGGGGTTCCTAAGGTTCAGTGTTTTCAATCTTTAAAACATTCCGAATGAGTCAACCCTGAACTTTGACCATCTGGAAATTAATTTTTTAGCAGTTTTTCCCACAGGGGAGTATTTTTCATACTTGTGTTTTCGCAGTGACTGTCCTGCCAAATCTGTTCACACGAATTTGCTTTAATAATTGTCTTTAGTGCTGCATTCACGAGGCCTGATAAGAAGTATTTACTAGAGCAGAAAAAAATATTTTGTTTAAACTATCCCTTAAAGATTTCTGAAACATTTAATTCTTGTGTTTGGAGAAGACATGGACACAATGCTCAACCACTTTTGCATGACCTAGAATAAATGTACATATTTTTTGAAAATCTGACTGCTTTGTATCTGGAAAATCTAAATTTTTAAACTGCAAAATGTTTCTTAAATCAAAGGCTAAGTGCTGGCCTTAATTTTTTTTTTTTTTTTTTTTTTTTTGAGACAGAGTCTTGCTCTGTTGCCCAGGCTAGACTGCAGTGGCATCAGCCTAGCTCACAGCAACTTCAAACTCCTGGGCTCAAGTGATCCTCCTGCCTCAGCCTCCCGAGTAGCTGGGGCTACAGGCATGTGCCACAACGCCTGGCTAATTTTTCTATTTTTAGTAGAGACGGGGTCTCATCTTGCTCAGGCTGGTCTCAAACTCCTGAGTTCAAGGGATCCTCCTGCCTCAGCCTTCCAGAGTGCTAGCATTACAGACATGAGCCCTTGCACCTGGTAGTTTTTTTATAGACTATATTTTTTAGAGCAGTTTTGTTCAGAGCAAAATTGAGGAAAGCTACAGAAATTTCTCATTCTCCCCCTACCCCCACACATACATGAACCTTATCAACATCTCCCACTAGATTGGTACATTTGTTACAACTGATGAACCTACATTGACATATTATTCTTCTTTTTTCTTTTTCTTTTTTTTTTTTTGTCTTAGCTTCTTTCTTTTCAGCCGTCTTAAGTGAGACACATCGTTATCTCCCAAAGTCCATAGTTTACATTGGTTTTCACTCTTTAAAAAACTTTTGCATTATTATTATTTTTTTATAGAGACAGGGTCTTGCTCTGTCACCCAGGCTGGAGTACAGTGGCACTATCATAGCTCACTGCAGCCTCAAACTTCTGGGCTCAAGGGATCCTCCCACCTCAGCCTCCCAAAGTGCTGGGATTACAGGTGTGAGCCACCACACGCAGCCACATTGGGATTCACTCTTGGTGTTGTACATTCTATGAGTTTTGACAAATGTACAATGACATGTATTCACCATTATATTATCATACAGAGTATTTAAACTGCCCTAAAAATTCTCTATCCCTCCCCCAACCCAACCCCTGGCGATCACTGATGTTTTTACTGTCTCCATAGTTTTGCCTTCTCCAAAATATCATGTAGTTGGAATCATACAGTATGTAGCCCTTTCAGATTGGCTTCTTTCAATTAGTAACATGCATTTAAGTTTCCTCCATGTCTCTCTCTCTCTCTTTTTTTTTTTTTTTAACCTTTTGCAGAGACTGGATCTCAAAGGGATCTCAACAGACTGGTCTTGTACTCCTGGCCTCAAGCGATCTTCCTGCCTCCCAAAGTGCTAGGATTACAGGCGTAATTCACCGCACCTGGCCTTCCATGTCTTTTCATGGCTTGATAGCTCATTTCTGTTTAACACTGAGTAATATTCCATTGTCTGGATTTACCACAGTTTATCCATTTACTACTGAAGGGAATCTTGGTTGCTTTCAAGTTTTGGCAATCATGAATAAAACTTCTATAAACATCCATGTGCAGAGTTTTGTGTAGACATACATTTTTAACTGATTTGGGTAAATAAAAGGAACGTAACTATTGGATCATATGGTAAGAGCGTGTTTAGTTTTGTAAAAACTGCCAAACTGTTTTCCAAAGTGGCTGTACCATTTAGCATTCCCAACAGCAATGAATGAGGGTTCCTGTCGCTTCACATCCTTGTCAGCATTTGGTGTTGCAGTGTTTCAGATTTTCACCATTCTAATGGGTATGCAGAGGCATATCATTGCAGTTTAAAATTTCCAATTCCCTAATGACATACGATGTTGATCATCTTCACATGCTTGTTTATCATCTGTATATCTTCTTTGGGGAGGTGTCCAGGTCTTTGACCCATTTTTAAATTAGGTTGTTTGTTTTCTGACTGTGGAGTTTTAAGAGCTCTTTCTACATTTTGGATAATAGTCATTTATGAGTTACGTTTTTTGCAAATATCTTCTCCCCAGACCATGGCTTGTGGGCCTTCATTTTTAAAAACAATTAAAACCACTTTCCAGAATTCCTTCCATAATGTTAAAAGTGCAGTCCAAATAATTCAATCATACAATATAAAATGTGGGGTTAAAATTATTGCCAGCTGGGGTTGAGCCTGCTTCAGAGGTTGAGAGCCAGTAGCCAGTCCCTTCATATCTGGATTCACACTTGTCTCAGGGTGTTGCTGTAGCTGGCTGCCTGGAGCTTGATGCAATCTAAGAGGTAATAAAACCTGAACCTATATATTTCTAAAAACTAAGGGGGAGAAGGGGGCCCTATTTTGAAAGGAGGTCAGGAAAAGATTTTGGGAAAAGTCGCTAATGCTTACTCACTGCTGTGCTATTTGTCCCTCTGCCTTGTAATTTCCCAGACACAGCTATGAACTGGCTTAGATATTTGAATACACTTATTTATTGCCGTCTTTCAGTTTATGTCGACACTCATTTAAAAATATCCAAAACTACTTTCCAACCCTTCTCTATCTCTTCCATTTGTGGTATGGTAATACAGGACAGTGCATATTTTAAATATTTTTTCTAATAATACACATAATATGGACTCAATACAGAGAGCCGAGAAAACCCAGAAATGCACAAAATAAAAAAGAACTTAAATCTCCCTTAATCTTGCTGTGCAAAAATAACTACTGCTGACATATTAATAGTGTCGTCCCTTCCAGTCTTTTGTATACTTATGTATGCATTTTTCCTCTTAAAATAGTATAATGCTGTAGACATTATTTTATAGTTGACTTTTTAATATAGCACTTTTCCAGACAAAATTTGACATGATCCAGATATAATTATGCAAACTGGCTGCATGCCATGATGCTGGGGTGGAAAACCTTGGGAAAGACATTCAACACTTTGGGCCTTGGTGCCCTTGTCTGAAAAATGAAGAACTTTTTCCCAACCTTAAAAGCCATTCTCCTGCCAAAGCCTATTCTGGAGGAAATCTTGTCATCGTGTTACATCCTCAGGACTTTGAGCAACAGCCCCAGGTTCCACATATCCTTAGTTTGTACCTATTTTTACTTTTTGTTAGTACGTTTTTCTTTTTCTTTTTTTTTTTTTGAGACAGAGTCTTGCTCTGTTGCCCGGGCTAGAGTGCCGTAGGTAGGGTCAGCCTAGCTCACAGCAACCTTAGACTCCTGGGCTCAAGCAATCCTTCTGCCTCAGCCTCCCGAGTAGCTGGGACTACAGGTATGTGCCACCATGCCCGGCTAATATATATATATATATATATATTTAGTTGTCCAGATCATTTCTTTCTATTTTTAGTAAAGACGGGGTCTCGCTCTTGCTCAGGCTGGTCTCGAACTCCTGAGCTCAAACAATCCGCCCTCCTCGGCTTCCCAGAGTGTTAGGATTACCGGCGTGAGCCACCGCACCTGGCCTGCTCTTCCATTCTTATATAATAATAGAATTCCCTACTTTCTCACTGGGCACAGGGCCTTTCAAAATATTTCCCAGTTAAAAGCAATCATGTGACTATTTTGAAAGGCCCTGTGCCCAGCTAAAACGTAGCTTTTTAATGTCTAAATTAAATTAAATTAAATTCTAAGGATCAACTAAAACACCAGCATCACCTAGATCTGCATGGGTATATGTGTGTGTGTATGCGGATGCTACCAAGTCAACTAACTCATCTCTAAGTTGAGACTCCACTGTTACTGCCTTCAAAGACCTCACAATCCAACAGCACAACCAAGTCTTGCACGTAATTAACCACAATTTAAGGCAGAATTAAGTGCCCAGAGAGAAGTACCAGCAAAGAAAGAAGAGTTCAAAAGAAGAAAAACATCTCTCATTATAGGGATTTTAAAAGGTTTAAGACTCTTTGAGGAGGTGGCCTGTGAAATGGCCTAAGTCAGTGTTAGGGTGGAAAGTCTAGCAGGTGCTCACGGCGCGGGTGGAGAAACATTTCTCATGCAGAAATTAAGATAAAAAAAAGTTTATTTTATCTTCTCAGAAGGATAGAGAGAACGAGAGAGTGAGAGAGAGAGAGAAAGAGAGAAACAGGGAGAAAGAGAGAAGGGAAGGGGTGGGAAGAGCAGGGAGATGGCGTGGCACCCCAAAGAAAGAGAAGTGGCTGCCAGTAGCAAGACCAATTGGCTCACTGATTTTAAGGGGATGAAGGGAAGAAAAAAATAGTGCTGGCTGTCAGTTGATAACAAAAGCAGCAGCAGGTAGATAACAAAAACTGCAAGGATGTTTATATCCTTGGGAAGGAAAAGAATACATTTAGTTCAGGTTGGGTGCTGTGACCATGAGCCACTAGAAGGCAGTTGGTTTCCTGCCTTTCCTTGGAGAAGGGATTATCCCAGGAGATGTGACTCTGCCCTGGAGATATGGTTGAGGCTGTAGCTAATTCTCCTGCTGTTTACTCAGGAACTCTGTAAGACAAGATTCTCAAAAAAAAATAAATAAATAAATGAAAAATAATTTTGAAAGAGAGAGATTTACATCTCTTTTCTGTTTATTCACCTTTTTCAAAAGTTGTGCAAAACAGAACTCCTGCAGGGTGCCTGTTAGTGAGAGAACTCATAGGACTGATCTTTAAGCATTACCAAGGAAATTATAGGATTAGGTATTTTCCTATGTGGGATTAGGTATTTTCCTGTTATTTTTGCAGGGCCGCCCCTTTCAGTCAGTATGTCCCAAACTTTATCGTGGATCTTGTTCAAATGCAGATTTGGATTCACTAGGTCTGAGATGGTATTTGAGATTCTGCATTTCTAACAAGTTCTGGGGTGAAGTTCTTGATCCAGGAACCTCTATTATAGAAGCAATGGCCTGAAGGATATTTTAGGATGTCAAAAGGTGGAGTTGGGAGAGAGGGCTTTCCAAGCAGAGATGAACAACACTACCAGGGTGACAGTGGGGGGTTCAGTTTTTAGGAAATGAAGAAAGTTTAGGGAGATAAGGCTGGAAGACCTAAAATGCAGCAATGTAGAGGCAGGACTTGAAGAACAAGCTTATATTTAATTAGAGGCGATAGGGAGTCACTGAAAGCTTTGGGGCAAGGGAATGATATAATCAGTAACTAAAATCCTCGCATAGAGCCTATTAATAAAGCAAGTGTAATAAATCAGCAAATATTTGAGGTTAATTTTGAGCCCATCAGCAAATATTTCTTCAATTTTCACCTGCTGTTTATGAATACAACACTAGGTCTAAGGTCCTGAAAGTGGCCAGTGCAAGTAGAAGGCCCTGAAGCTTAAGTTTCCATAACCTTACGTTAGATCTGTCTCTTGTACCTGTTTTCTATATGAAAGATACAAGAGAGGTATAAAGCATCTCAAGAGGTTTACAGCCCAGCATCACTTAGGAGAGAAAGCATACTTACTGAAGAAGCAAGCTTTATGCAGGGTGTGAATCTTAAAGTAGGTCCTGGAGGAAAATTTAGTAAGGAAGGAAGTCATTTTTGATGGAAGTTTCAGCACAAAGAGATAGGGATAAATTTGCTAAGGAGATTTACACCTCCTCCCACCCCTGCTTGAGTACCAGGTTTATATCCTCGGGAAGGAAAAGAATACATTTAGTTCAAGTTGGGCACTGTGACCATGAGCCACTAGAAGGCAGAAACTGTATTTACCCTGAAGCTAATATTGGACCTGGCAGAAAATGGCATGGATCAAATGTAACAAATGAATGAATGACTAGGTGAGAAATAGATTTGCAGAGAACATTAAGTAATAGCAGAGGGATTTGAGTTTGATGAAGTTGGCAAGGCAAAGTTACCACTGGTTCTTGAAATAGGAAATAGCAAGGTAGACCCAAAGTACTTCTACCGAAACTGGATGGCCAAATCCAGCAGACACCTGCAATACTACTCATCTAACAGACACCGTGCCGAACTCGGCAGCACTTGGCACAGTTGACAACTCCCCATTCTTGAAGCACCCTGTTTCAGGATTCTGTGACCCCAACTCTGCTGGTTTTCTCCAGTTTACTTCACTAAATACTCCTTTTCAATCTCGCCTGAGAACTTGTGCTCCTTTTCCCAAATCTCTGAATGCTGATATTCCTCTAATGCTGAAAATCCTTAAATGGGTAGATCTTTAGCCCAAAGTTTTTCCTCCAACCTCCAGATTTGTAAATTCAACTGCCACCTCGACATTTCCACTTGGATGTCTCAAAGACATCTCAAACTTACTACCTGCAAAATTAAACTCTTAATTCTCCACTAGAAAAACTTCTTCCCACTTGCATATCTCAATAAATGGGATTAACTTCCACCCACTTATTAAAGTCAGAAACCTGAGAATCATCCCCATCTCCTTCCTTCCCCTCTCCCCATATATAATCCATCAGCAAATTCAGTTACTCTATTCACAAAATATATGTCAAACCCATCTCTCCAGGGCTCCCACCCTTGTCCTGCAACAACATTCTGCAGGTCTCACCTTCCACTCCTAGCCTCATTCATCACACATAAAAGCCAAAGCAATCTTTTAATAATGTAAATTAGATTGTATCAATCTCTTCTTAAAATTCTTCCATGGCTTCCCATGACACTTTGACTAAAATCTAAATTCTCACCACTCAGGATTCTTGTATGCATTATGTCCTCCTGGTCTATTGCCCAGGGGCTAAGACTTTGTCAAGGACCTGCAAAAAGTGTTAGGGAAGGAGGGGTAAGAAATGGCTCCAAAAAGATACAAAGTCAAAACTGATAAATGTTTGTGACTACATAATATAACAGCATGCCCACTGATCCTAAATTTCAACTCAACCTGTATGTAGTTATTTTAATTCGTTGGATATAATGTGGAGTTGGTCCCCCAAAGTAGGAGAATCTTTTCCCTCAGCCCTTCTCCTGCCTGGCTCCTTCTCCTCCATTAGTTCTCAAATTAGATGTCACCTCATCAAAGGGGCCTTGATGACCAGTCCATCTAAAGTAGCTTCCCCTCCAACACACACCCCCGGGTTATTCTCTGTTGCCTTATTTCCTCTCTAACACTGCTCTCACCATCTGTAGACGCTTTATTTGTTTATTCTGTCTTCTCCATTAGACTAATAAACTCCAATAAGGCAGGAAACTTGGTGCAGCCTTAGGGACTACTCCACTGTCTGGCCCAGAGCAGGCTTCAATAAATAGTTAATGAATGAATGAATGAATGAGAATTTAGTCTTGAAGGCCGGAGGGCCTAGCTAGAAAGATTTGTCTTGGACTCCATCTTGAGAGAGCTAGAGGCACACATCTTTCTTTAATTCTAGACAGATAGGTTTAAAAAGGAATGTTTGGAGGTTTTTTTTCCAACAAAAGGTTTGATGAAAGCTCCTGTAACTTACCCTAATTAGGGTGGGGGTTGAGGGACTGGCTCAAGACTAGGTGCAAGGAAAGGAAGTGAAGCAACTGTGTGGCCCGAGAGGTTCCGGAACCCTCCCCTCCCTCAGCTTGTAACGGCTCCAACCCCTTCCTGTCTTCAACTTGCAGCTAAGAAAACTTCACCCTCATTGATTATTCATGAGAAGGAGGGCACTATGGGAGCTGGTTCTCTTGCTATTCATGAGGGGCGGGGCCTCCTCCCCCTGGGGCTCCTGGGAGGATTCTAAAATATTCATGAGGGAGGAGGGCACTACGCTAGCCGAGGTTTCCGGCTATTCATGAGGGGGCGGGGCCTCCTCCCCGCTGGGACTCCTGGGAGGATTCTAAAATATTCCAGAGGCCACGGGGACGCCTGGGAGGCGGGAACGCAGCTCGGGAGCCGACCGGAGCCGGACCCTCCCACTTCTCGGTGGGAAAACCTTGAGGAGATACTTTTTTTTTTTTTAAACACTAAGAAATTTGAGGATGGTGAGGCAAAACGACTAAATCCCATTTTCCTGTCACTCTTTAGCCGGAAAACTGTCAAAATCTGTGGTAAAAAGAGGGGTTTTTTTCCCTCAATACTTTCTTGAGATAATTTCACCTTTTCATAAGACTGAAGGGGTTAAAAAATGCATCAGCAGGTGGTTTGATTCTCATATTGACCAATTTCTCTTTTAGGCCTCCCTAGTTTGCCTCTTTGGAGATATTTTGGGCTAATACACGAGCAGATGGGTCTCTTCAAAGGATTTTGTGTTAAAACAAAACAGAAATCCCGGTGAAATTGTTTTGACGTATTTCTCTGGAAGAGGGGAAAAGAGTTCATCCAATCAGGCCCTCAAAACCTTTCACACATCGTCAAAATTAGTGGGATGGAACAGGGGCATTGAAACATCACTTTGTTACTATTTTGGTCTGTGATTCCTATTCCCTAAGGGGGGTGAAAGGAAACTAGAAATAATTTGAGATTACACCCTTTAGGATTTTCAGGAAAGGCTCTGTTTCCCCAGCAAAACATCCAGGTCTGAGTGAGGAAAATAAGGAATTGTAAGAGGAGACTTGAATTTTAAAAGAATGTGGGCCCATTATTTTTTAATCCCCTCAAAAGCTTAACTGTATATATACTTAGGTGACACACCAAAGTCCCCAACCACAGGGTGTCAGTGAGTCTTTGAAAAACCTGCAGGCCCCACCCAAGTCCCACTTTACAAGATTCCTTAGAGAGGGCAAATCCTAGGCCAGATTTATATTTTATTAATATTAAAATGCTTTAAACACCTATTGTGAAAAGTTAAAAACAACTTCAGGGATTAAATAAATTAAGATTCTTCCACTTGGTAGAATTACACGCAGCCATTAAAATATATATACTTGTAGAAGTATATTTATTAGCATGGAAAGAGAATTCATTGAAAAAAGCAGATTACAAAATAGCATGAATAGTGATCTCCCTTTTGTGTTAAGAAGGAATAAATATATGTAAAATTCTGGAGTGATATAAACCAAAGTGTTTACAAGTGAATTTAATTTTATTTAGATGTATTTTGTAAGCTTTTTGACACGTTATTTGTGTAATTTTAATGATTATTTTAAAATATCTACTAATTTAAATGTTTACTGAATGCTGAAGCAAAACAATATGGTTTGGTTTGAAAGGAGGTTCAGATTCTGCTTTTCACTAAGCAGTGAATTTCTTTGTCATGTTTGCAAATGTATAACTAATTTTCAATTGATATAAGTTGATATGTAACCTTTTGAGATGAATAGGTAACAACGTTTTTTGTATGGGAAGGAGAAATTATATTTTGGTCAGGTATATTTGTAACTGGTTGATGAAATGTCTTAGTTGTTACTTCAGAAACAAGGAGCCTTACACTGGCGTTGTAGTTATGCACATGTATGTGTGTATGTATATATATACATAGACATTTTCTGAACTGAAGCAATAAAGTGACACAGAGTCACTGTGTGAGATACATGTTTAGTAATTATTATTTAGTGTAAGTAAATAATCAGTGATTTTAATAAGTTATATTTAGTAAGTTTTTGTTCATTTTTGAAATCAAGTTGTATAGGCCCTTCCTAAGAAATATCACTCACTACTATTAACAAAAAGTGGAACTGAGAGACAAAGTATTACTATTCATCTATTTATTCTAGTCTTATTAATTTTAGAAGACTAATTTCACTGCTTAGTTGTATATTATACAGCACATGATTGGTAATAGTAATATCACCTACTTAATCTATTAGAGCTAGTAAATTTAAATTGCTCTAAACTTAAAGTCTCTATTTTTTATCTGTTTTTATTGTTTTAAACAAAAGAACATGTCATTACTGAGTTTTTAAGAAATAGAAAAACATGGCCGGGCGCGGTGGCACACGCCTGTAATCCTAGCACTCTGGGAGGCCGAGGCAGGAGGATTGTTTGAGCTCAGGAGTTCGAGACCAGCCTGAGCAAGAGTGAGACCCTGTCTTTACTAAAAATAGAAAGAAATTAATTGGACAACTAAAAATATATAGAAAAAATTAGCCGGGCATGGTGGTGCATGCCTGTAGTCCCAGCTACTCAGGAGGCTGAGGCAGTAGGATTGCTTGAGCCCAGGAGTTTGAGGTTGCCGTGAGCTAGGCTGATGCCACGGCCCTCACTCTAGCCCAGGCAAAAGAGTGAGACTCTGTCTTAAAAAAAAAAAAAAAAGAAATAGAAAAACATTACTACAAATTTTTAAATCTACATTAATGCTTTGATTTTTAGAATATAAAGGTTTTAAAAAAACATACTAATCCACAGATATTGAATATATTTTGTGTTATATTTATTTTTTGTCAAATCTTTTATTTTTTCTATTTTGCATTTTTCTTATCTTAGAATATATGTCATCAAAATACATGTCTCATTTTCTACTAAAACTTTATCTAGACTATTTTGCCAGGAGGTAAAGGATTCAAAATTTTTTGAAAGGATGCTGAGATGAATAGATAGATTCTATTGGTGGGAACTCCGTAAATCAGACAACATATTAAAACTTTTGTAAATATGGAGACAGCTATTGTGTGTTGCCCATCATAGCATCAAGCTCTTCATTAAAAACAAACAAGGTGGGCATGGTGGCTCATGCCTGTAATCCCAGCATTTTGGAAGGCTGAGGCAGGAGAATCACTTGAGCCCAGGAGTTCAAGGCTGCAGTGAGCTATGATCATGCCACTGCACTCTAGCCTGGGCAACACAGTGAGACCCTATCTCAAAAAAATAAAAATAAATAAATAAACAAATGAAAACCAGCTCTGCATTGCTTTAATTTCCCTTCTTTTTTGTCTCTTATACTTTGTTTTTCTAACCAGGATAAATTGATGAGATAAGAACAAGGATGGCATCCAGAATAAATACCAGTTTCACTTTGATTCCCAACCAGAAATGTAGACGTAGTAATCGTCGATCCAGCCATTTTTCCAACACCCTTGGCTCAGACTCTCAGCCCTTATCAACGCTTGGAAGTTTTAAAGCCTTGCCATTGGAAATATTCCAAATAATTTTAAGATATTTGTCAGGTGAGGATTGGGGACTGTTAATAGGCTACACAATGCTAGAATATTTTAATTTTTCCCAAGAACTAGTTTGTCATCATAGTCTCTGCTAAAATGTTAATGGCATTAACATGAAGGTTTTTTTCTAAAGTTTCATCATAGTCAGGTAAGGGGTACAATGAGAAAGCACAATATTCAGACTCTTTAAAGCATACCTCTAATGATAATGGCATGGTAACTTGATTATTATATCCCAACATGTTTCTAATTCATTGAGAACTGAATTTAAAACACTATTAAGGCCGGGCGCGGTGGCTCACGCCTGTAATCCTAGCACTCTGGGAGGCCGAGGAGGGCGGATTGTTTGAGCTCAGGAGTTCGAAACCAGCCTGAGCAAGAGCGAGACCCCGTCTCTACTAAAAATAGAAAGAAATTAATCAGACGACTAAAAATATATAGAAAAAATTAGCCGGGCATGGTGGTGCATGCCTGTAGTCCCAGCTACTCGGGAGGCTGAGGCAGAAGGATTGCTTGAGCCCAGGAGTTTGAGGTTGCTGTGAGCTAGGCTGATGCCAC
>CAUYSK010081461.1:0-24023 GCA_963575035.1 Avahi laniger
TTATTAAAAAAAGCTTAATCTATATAAACAAAGTTGGTTCTTTGGAAAGATAAACAAAATTAATAGATTTTGTTAATCTCTTGCTAGATTAACCAGGAATAGAAGAGAAAGGACTCAAATAAGCTCAGTCAGAAATGAAAAAGGAGATAGTACAACTGATACCACAGAAATACAAATATCATCTGTAAATACTATGAAAATCTCTATGCACATAAATGCAAAAACGTAGAGGAAATGGACAAATTTTCTGGAAACATACAACCTCCCTTGACTCAATCAGGAAGAAACAGAACTCCTGAACAGATCAATAACGAGCAACGAGATTGAAACAGAAATAAAAAATCTTCTGACACACACACACACACACACACACACACACACACACACACACAGAAGCCCCAGACAAGATGGATTCACAGGCGAATTTTTACCAGATCTATAAAGAAGAGTTGGTAACTGTTCTGAAGAAATATTTCCATAACATTGAGGAGGGAATCCTCCCCAACTCATTCTACAAAGCCAGTATTGCCTTGATACCAAAGCCAAAAAAGGACACAACCAAAAAAGAAAACTATAGACTAATATCCCTTATGAATATAGATGCAAAATTCCTCAACAAGATACTAGCAAACCCAATTCTACAGCACATCAAAAAACAATTCACCATGACCAATTGGGCTTCATCCCAGGGATACAAGGATGGCTCAAATACTTAAATCAATAAATGTGATTCATCGCATAAACAGAAGCAAAAACAAAGATCATATGATCATCTCAATAGATGCAGAAAAAGCATTCAACAAAATTCAGTACTCTTTCATGATTAAAAAAAAAACTCAACAAACTAGGCAGAGAAGGAACAAATATTAAAAACATAAAAGTCTTACATGATAAACCCATAGTCAGCATCATACTGAATGAGAAAAAGTTGAAAGCATTCCTACTAAGAATTGGAAAAAGACAAGGATGCCCACTGTCACCATTTCTATTCAATATAGTGCTGAAAGACCTAACCAAAGCAATTAGGCAAGGGAAAGAAAATAAGGGTATCCAAATTGGAAAAGAGAAAGTTAAACTATCATTTTTTGCAGATGATATGATCTTATATCTAGAAAACCCCAAAGATTCCACCAAGAAACTCTCGTAG
Source organism: Avahi laniger (assembly GCA_963575035.1). Lineage (NCBI taxonomy): Eukaryota > Metazoa > Chordata > Mammalia > Primates > Indriidae > Avahi > Avahi laniger. The sequence continues at coordinate 1,148 of CAUYSK010081461.1, forward strand.
TTGTTAAATAAATTCTACAAAATCTCAGGTTACAAAATCAACGCACACAATTCAGTAGCGTTCCTATACACTAATAACAGTCAAGCTGAGAGTCAAATCAAAGACTCAATACCATTCATATTGCTACAAAGAAAATAAAATACCTAGGAATATACTTAACCAAGGAGGTGAAAGACCTCTACAAAGAGAACTATGAAACCCTGAGAAAAGAAATTGTAGGTGATATAACCAAGCAGAAAAACAAACATGCTCATGGATCAGTAAAATCAACATCGTTAAAATGTCCATACTACCCAAAGTGGTTTATAGATTCACTCTAATTCCCATCAAAATACCAACGTCATATTTCACAGATCTAGAAAAAAAAATTCTACACTTCTTGTGGAACTAGAATAGAGCCAGAATAGCCAAAGCAATATTAAGCAAGAAAAAAAATTTGGAGGCATCACATTATCAGACTTCAAACCATACTACAAGGCTGTGGTAACCAAAACAGCATGGTATTGGCACAAAAATAGAGACATAGACCAATGGAACAGAATGGAAAATCCAGATATAAAACCAACCACATACAGCCAACTTATCTTTGACAAAGCAGACAATAATATACACCAGGGAAAAGAACTCCTATTCAATTAATGCTGCTGGAAAAATTGAATAGCCACATGCAGAAGACTGAAACAGGATCCATATCTCTCACTACTTACAAAAATTAATTAAAGATGGATAAGAGACTTAAATGTAAAGCACAAAACTGTAAGAATCCTAGAAGAAACTATTGGAAAAACTCTTCTGGATAACAACCTCGGCAAAGAATTTATGAAGAAGACCCCAATAGCAATCATAGTAACAATAAAAATAAATAAATGGGATTTGATTAAATTAAAAAGCTTCTGCACAGCCAAGGAAATAATTAACAGAGCAAATAGACAACCTACAGAATGGGAGAAAATATTCACAAGCTATACATCCAATAAAGGACTAATAACCAGAATCTACAAAGAACTCAAGCAAATCAGCAAGAAAGATCAAACCACCCCATTAAAAAGTGGGCAAAAGACATGGACAGAAGCTTCTCAAAAGAAGATAGATGGCGAAGAAACATATGAAAAAATGCTCAATGTCACTAATCGTCAGGGAAATGCAAATCAAAACCACAATGAGATATCATCTTACTCCATTCAGAATGGCCTTTATTAAAAGTCTAAAGCAATAGACGCTGGTGTGGATGCAGAGAGGAAGAAACGCTTATACACTGTTGGCGGGACTGAAAATTAATACAAACTCTATGGAAAACAGTATGGAGATTCCTCAAAGAACTAAAAGTTGACCTACCATTTGATACAGCAATCCCACTACTGGGTATTTACTCAAAGGAAAAGAAGTCAAAAGAAGTCATTTATCAAAAAGACACCTGCACTCAAATATTGCAGCACAATCACAATAGCAAAGATGTGAAATCAACCCAAATGCCCATCAATTCATGAGTGGATTAACAAAATGTGGTATATGTATACCATAGAATACTACTCAGCCATGAAAAAGGATGACTTAATGCCTTTTACAACAACGTGGTTGGAACTGAAGACCATTATCCTAAGTGAAGTAGCTAAAGAATGGAAAAACAAATACCATATTTACTCACTATTAAATCAACTAACCAATGAGCATACACATCCATAAAGGGAAGTAAAACTCAATGGAAATCAAGCAGGGAGGGGTGGGAAGAAGGGGATTGGCAAAAAACTACCTAACAGGGACAATGAACACTATCTGGGTGATGAGCACACTTATAACCATGACTCAAGCCTTATAAAAGAGACTCAAGTAACCAAAAATATTTGTACCTCCGTAATACTTTGAAATAAAAAAAAACTTGATCTACACAGACTGTTATTTGGGTAATTAATTTATTTTTCTTTCATTACATTCTTGACATGCCTGGTCTCTATTACCCATTTTGTACATGATCATTTACTTGTCTTAATCTTTAATTATTTTTCCCCCGAAAAGCAGATGCCATGGCAGCGGCAGGAATCTTTATGCTTCCTCTGCTTCTTTGCTGGCTTCTAGCAAAGTGCTGTGAGGTGCTCAATAATACTCAGTGACTGATAATTAAGGCCCCAGAATAGATATGAACTTCAAGTTTTCAGGAGCAGCAAGCCCAAGAAATCAAATAGAAGGGGAAATCTCAATATCTCCTTTCCCAAGCCTCAGGAGAGTAAGCTAAGACAAACTGTTCTCTCTGAACTCTCTTTAGCTAACTGACTTGTAAGCAAACTAGATAAATTAGAAGAGACACCCAAAGGTTAGGTTCCTAACTCATGCAAAAAGTTAGCACCACCCACCCTCCTCAAAAAAGACAAGTGAACAAACAAAATCCTTGTCAGTAACAACAGCAACAACAACAAATCTCACTCAATTTGTCTTGCCCATTTATAAGATTTTACAATATTTATGAACAATTTTATAATATGTTTGAGCATCTTTAGTATGACTATTATACAGATGTTGAAATGCAAAGCTCAGCAAATGGAAAACAGAAGGTTTTGTTGACATGGCCAACATTTCAAAGAAAGAACAGAGAGTTCAAAATAAAAACAACTGGGCAGTACCTGAAAGAAACATTAAGGTATTGAAGTATTCATGCTGAACTTTTACAGAGATGCAGAGAATTCTAACTGGTAGAATCCTGAAGAAGAGGGTGGAAGAGAGAACAGGGGCTTGGATTCCACATCTCGATGTTGGACATAGCATTTACCAGTGCCTTGTGAAGTCATCTAGGGAAAAAGTCTTCACCGACATCATTCAAGAACAAAGTACCTCCCTTTTACTTCTGGCATGTTTCTTACGTGCTCACATATGGGCACATACGTATACATGTTGTTTTCTTTTTTACTTCTGTCTGCGCATTTTGGAATTTCTGCAATGAGTAAATATTACTTACCTACTTATGTCTATTACATCTTATGTATATACATACGCATATGTATATATACGTATATACATATTTGTGAAGATTTTTAAAATTTATTATTTTATTTTAAATAGAACATAAAGTTTATGCATCAGTTGCCTTTATGATTCAGGCTGCTACTTTATTTTTGAATTTCCAAATTCAAAATATCTTAAAGGTTTCAGCAAATGTTTCTTACTCAGGGAGTATGTGGAACTCTGTTACGGTTAAGGAGTGGACAGTAAGATACAAAGCAAACAATTCCATTTTGGAAGCATTTTATGAACAGTCCCTTCTGGCAATTTATACTTTTTGTTTTGTTTAGCCTTTTATATTTACAGTTTTATATCAACTGTATAAGAAAAGCCACTCTGAAATGATTGATTAACAATATAGACTATTATACCTGATATATACAAAAATAATACAAATATTAATTATGAAAATAATTTAAAGTTAAAATTCCACAAGCACATGTAATTTAGATCTCAGAACCAACTACATATATTGTACAATAATTTGTTATATACCAAGAAAAAATGTGTTTTTACTTCAGCTGTGAATTTTACTGTAAAACTAGAGTTAACAAAGAAGGGCATTTTTTTCTGCTGTTCATTAATTAAGTGAAACAATTTTATTCTGTCACTTGGAGGTATAAAATCAGCAAATTATGTTAATTCTTCAAAGATAACCTTAATTTTCTGTAGAAATTTTAGGCAATACAGCCAGGTAAAAAGAACTGAAAAAAATCACTTTTATTGCCAGTAACATTTTGGTAGTTTTTTCGTCTGGTACTTTTTCTTTGTGTGTATGCATGAGCATGCATGTGTTCTAAAGAGAGACGTTAAAACATGGATTGCTTCTTTGTTTCCAGTAGAGAAGTTTGAAAAAAACCTATAAATGAAGTAGATTCTTCAGTAACAATAAAAATTGTATCAAGGAATCATAGGGAAATAATAATAGCAATAATAGCGAACATTGATGGAGTGCCTATGGGCCATGCATTGGGTTCAGCGCATAACATGAATTACTTCATCAATCCTAACAGCGTTATGAAGTAGCTACTGTTAATACTCTCACACAACAGATGAGTTCCTGAGATATATAGAGATGATATAATTTGCCCATGTCTGATTAGAAGATTGAAGCCTACAGAAAGGGAGTGACCATCTTCAAATAGCTAATCCCCTGAGACTAGAAGGAGAGTTAAGATTAGAATTTCGAGTCTCTTGACTCTCAATCCATTCATATAAATTTTCTCTGCCTGATCTTAGTGACTTTAAACAAAGTTCAGAAAATAGTTGCGGGCAAAATTCTGAATATTTCAGATAATTCCTCAGTCATTCACACCCTTGAGATGAAATCCACAAGGCCTAGCACACAGTGGATACCAAATCAATGCACGCTGTATCTCAGTGCCAGGCAGTGTTTTCTGTCAACAGAGACTAGTTTTCACGGCCCCTGTTCATACAAACACCCCCAGGCAGCTCTAAGTAGAGGTCCAAGTGATTTGAAATAAATAGTTCATGAAAGGAACCTTCACTAATTCATTCAACAAATATTTACCGAGGGCATACCATGTGCCAGGTACCATTTCAGGTTCCAGGGACATAATGGTGAAAAATCAGATAAAGCCTCAGTCCTCATGAAGCTCGCTCATAACGTAGGCGGAGATTGACACTGGACAATGGAACGTTACACAGGATGTTGCTGTTTTGAAGCAAAATAGCTCAACATAAAGAGGATAAAGGTGACAAGGGAAGGTGTATTTTAGATAAGGTGGCTTGGGAAGGTCTTTGTGACATGAGATATCTAAGCAAGGAGGTAAGGAAGGTGTTTTGGGGGAAATGGTGAGGAGAACAGGGTGAAGGAGGGGAAGCGTGGAGGGAATGAGGCCCTAGATGCTGGCAAGGACTAGGCCATTTGGGGTCTTTGCAGATCATAAGAGGCGTTCTGGAGAGTGAGGTGTGGTCAGTATCATTTGAAAAATTTTATCTATAATGACAAGAAATTAGGCAAAACTTTCTTGAGATTTTCCCTCCCCTCCCTCCCTCTTTCCTTCCTTCCCTCCTTCATTCCTTTTTATTTAGAGACAGGGTCTCACTCTATCGCCCAGGCTGGAGTATAGTGGCATGACCATAGTTCACTGCAGCCTCGAACTGGACTCCAGTGATCCTCCTGCCTCAGTCTCCCGAGCAGCTGGGACTGTAGGCATATGCCACCATGCCTGCTAATTTTTTAAAACAATTTTTATAGAGACAGGGGTTTCACTACGTTGCCCAGGCTGGTCTCCAACTCCTGGCCTCAAGTGATCCTCCCACCTTGGCCTCTCACAGTGCTGGGATTATAGGTGTGAGCCACTGTGCCTGGACAGATTTTTCATTTTCTAAGGAGCAGTCTGTGTAGGAACAGACTTTGGTAATGTTTAAAACAATTTTCAACAGATTGTTCAGATTCCTACAAGGGCTTGACTGACCGTCTCTCTCCCTCTCTCTCTCTCTCCAAGCTCTGTCTCTGTCTCTCATCCTTGAGGTGCACAGTTTCCTGAAGTCTACTCTTCCTACCTCCACAGGGGAAGACATTTGCAGAGAACAAACAATCAGGAGAGCTTATCATGTCATAGAACTTGTGCAGCATAAGTCATGATTTTGAAATGTGTTTTTAATATAAAAGCACTGTGGAGGCCAGTGACAATAAACTGACTGGAAAAAGGATAAAGTACTAGTGATCTAGAATTAAGTGCTGACCAAGAGACTCTCCCTAAAAGACTGGTTTGATATAGAATTCTTACTAGGACTATATTAATTCTAATATTATAGGCTATTTAATTATTTATTTACTGTTTCACTTCATTTCTCAAATAGTCTGAGGATCACATTATGAGACATAGAGTAATTGTGATGGTTTATTTCAAATTATATAAGATGGCCTTGATTTTAATTATTCTGTCCCCTACTCTTTGGAACAAGACATCAAATTTTAGGTTCAAGAGAACCATTATACCTATAGTTGAAATTTGTTTTATGGCTCTAATCCAGTTCAAACACTGAGGAACTGAATCCAATTAAACTTTTATTAGACTAGCCAATGAAAAAAATTTGAACTGCTAGTTGAATATGGTGGAAATGACTTCTCCTGAAGTCACCTTTAAATGCTAACTTTAAAAGGATGAAAGCGTTGATGGATTTTCTATATGTTACTTCCTCTATAAAGTCTTTCCTCTCTGTTCCCTGCCCTTCGCAAAACAACTCCCCTTGCCCCCTCCTCTGGCTGTCTGCCACAGCAGGGCGGCACCATCAGCTCGCGTGCACCTCTGGTCGTCCGCCCCCTCTGCCTCACCCCTGCCCTCCTGTGGGATTGTTCGGTCTGTCTCTGAGCTCCCCGCCCCTGAGACAGTGCCCAACATGGTGCTGATAGTATCCACTAAAAAAGAATGAACACAGATATAAATTATTAATTTCTAAAATGAGGTTTATTTGATGGAAAAATGAGGATTTAAGACTCTTCCTTTAGGTATAATTATTGGCATTTCAATAGAAGCTTGGCCATCAATGAAGCTTTTATTAGTACACATATGTTCTTTTGAAACAAATTCTGTTTGGGTTTTATAATACTATGTGTTTGGTTTTAAACTATATTCAGTCTTAAATTATTTAATTTTATAAAGAATCACTTGTTAAAAGAAATGCCCCACACAGATTGGATTTGGGGTATAAGAAAAAGGACAGACTCACAGGTGACTTCTAATTTCCTGGCTTGGGCAGCTGTAAGGCTTGGGGAGACGCTGGCGGGTGGGGGCTAAGGCCACCGAGACCAGGCCCGGGGAAGGACGGAGAGGAGTTCGTTATGGGGCATGGTGCGTTCAGGGCCAGCTGTTAGGTAGGAGCTCCTTTCCCCCCACTTAAAAATATCCAGTGAATAGAATATTTAATTACATGTAAAAAGATATCAGGGGAGGGAATGGGGCAACATGGCTAAGTCAAAAGATAAATTCGGTTGGTAGTCCACCGACAGTAAAGCTGAATATGGGAAGATATGATCTTGTGCGCACTGATTATTACCTAACTCTTAGCAGGTCAGAGAATTTCCAAGCTGACCCTTGGTCTTGGCCTCAGTATTATATTAACTCAATATCGGCCACTCCAAAATTTAAATCTTCAGTTTCAACCTTCCTCTAAAGACCCAGAATTCAACCCGTACAGCGTATATTCCTTCATGTAAAAAACTCAGCACTTTTTATCCTTCCTGTCCCAATTTCTCCACCTCCCGATAATCTGTTTTAAAGTTGAAAGCTTTGCTAGTTTCTCCCTCTTTACCTCTTTTATATTTGTTGCTATCACTTCTATTGATCTTCCTCAACCAGGTCTCACGGACTTTTCTCCTCCTCCCCATCCTTATTGTCACCACTGAGTCTTTTCCCTCATCCTCACTCTCAACCTGACTGTGCTATCTTCTGATTCCTCACCCCAGCCATTCTGTCCATTTCTATGAGAGCAGCAATCCTAAAAAAAATCATCATGTAAGTTCTTTCGTGGCAACTCTACTAAAATTGTAACTCTCGTCTTATTTTCTTTCCACTTTCTGCTTTCTGAAATGCTCTAAGTTTTATTTATTTGTTTTGTGCATTATCTCTCTCCCCACAAGAATGTAAGTTCCAAGAGGTCAAGGACATTATTTTGTTCGTTCCTATATTTCCAGTACCTAGATCAGTTCCAAGCACAAAGAAAGAGTAAATAAACATTTATTGAATAATGAATGAACTGTAATATTCTTAAACTACAATAAGTTTCCTAGTCACCATCAAATAAAATACTAGCTCCTCTGTGTATGGTATTCATAACCCATCGTGAGGTCACCATTTATCTCTCTAATCCCATTCTTCCCATTCCTCAATGCAAACTCGGGATCCTGCCAGGCCAGTTTCAGTTCAGATCCTCATTAGTTAGTGCTTGCTGTATGCAAGCCCCATGCTGGTCTCCTGCCATTCTCTGCCTTCCCCCCGCCCCCACACCCTCACTCCCTGTCAGCACCTTTGCTAGAATGGTGCTTCCGTCCTCTTGACGTCCGTTAAGGTTTATTCAGCTTACTCCATGGGTGAAATCTGCACTGACTTCCCTCAATTCTGAATTCCTACATAATGATTTAGATTTTTTTTATTAGAGTCAGTAAATAATGTTTTAAACCATATGTAACAAACTGATATTAAATTTAAAATCATGGAGCTGAAAAGAGCACATAAATATCATCTCATTGAACTCTCTCACTTTACACATAAGGAAACTTAAATCTAGAGACCCATTAAAAATTAATATGGGTAGAATTGGAGCTAGAATTAAAGTTTAAAATTCACAGTGTCCATTTATTATTTTCACTACTATGCTCTCTTGTTCTCTATTTTTATATTTCCATATATAACTTATATATCTCTATATTTGGGTGTATATATGTATGTGTATCTCCGTGTGTGTGTAAGTTTTCCCCAATAAAATTGTAACTCCTTGGAATTACTTTTTGTATCCTACACTCATGAACCCCCGAAAGCACCCACTAAAATGATTAACACTTAGTAGGTGTTCAATAAATTCAGTTTGAATGACAAATTGATTTGCATGAAGTTTTTTTTTTTTTTCTGTTAGAAAAGGAACCAGATGTTTATAGATATTCAGATACTTTGGGCAAACTTGAGTTCAGGAGATATGATTCAATTTCATCTCAGAAGTAAAATGCTGCTATACAGAAAATATCCCACTCATTCTGATTTGGGCCAGGATACAATACTTCCAACCTAGTCAAAGGTCTACAGGCTTACTATTTTACCAGGAACAATGATGTGTGTGTTTAGAGAATCAAACACAATCAAATCTTCACCCAAGAAGTTCTGTATAAACATTAACTTGGCTATACGGACTTTATCCAGCTGTTTTTAAATTTATCCACGGGGGAAAAGTTGTAAACTAAAAATATCACAATAACTGAAGGCTGACATCTAAAATCCTCTTCAATTAAAGTATCCAAGTCCATGCAACAAATATTTACATTCAGTGCTGAAATGTTGGGAAATGGCTCAAAAATTTGATAGGCTAGATATTAACAGACCTCTCCAAACTGCGCAATGCATACTGCATAGAATATCATGTCTACTAAATATCTGCTTTGTGATATTCTTCAGGGAATGTCTGACAAGATTTCCTTACACCATGCTTATCAACATAAGCCCAGGAATTTGCAGGGCAGAGAAATGGCCGAGAGCTAGAACAATTCTGCCACTCTGCCCTGCCAAGCTGTGATTCTTTCTCTTTCCAACACCACTATCCCCCACCTCCTGCCCCACCACCTGCAGAGTTTGGGTGCAATGGCAGGAATGAAGCTGATTCTCATTCCTAAGTGAATGTTGAGGGGCCAAGAAAACAAAGAATTACAGACTAACGCCACATTAAGGGCAAATTTTAATTTATCTCTTTTACTTCTTTTACTTTAAAATGATAAAAACTCTTAACTCTGTTGAAATTTAGGTTGTACTTGATGTTCAATCTAGCTAATTATGGCAAAACATAATCATAACAACAATATAACAAAAATAATTAGAACAGAACACACTGTCTGAATAATCCACACTGTCAGTGTGAATAAGTACCAAATTTACTATATTGTTGTGAAACTCTATGCTTTGCTTTGGCAGGGTGGAGGCGGTTTGCAGCATTTGTTCTCTGTAACTGTTGACCAGATATCACCAATAAGACACAATGTTATATAGCACACTTCTCTTGACAGCAGAGAAGTCATTTCACTGGGAACTGTTGGAGTTATTTAGTAGCACATGCGCTAATTTTACATGATTCCTGAGCTCAAAAGTCATCATTACTATCCCTGCATTCTCATTGTGTTTTATTTATATCTTCTCATAACGTTTATATATTGCATCATCATTACTTATCTGTCACCACCACTAAATTGTGAGCTTCTTGAGAGCAGAAGCTAGGTTTTGCTCATATTTGTGATCCTCTCAGGGCCTAACATAGAGTTTTGTGAATGCTAAATGAATAATAAATGTTGAATGAATGAATGAATAAACTAACTGAACAAAAAAGCTAATGGCAACTCTATATACTGTCTATGTAGAATCTGATCAGGTTGACATTTGCATATTTGTCATCTGTGGGTCAACAGAAATCGATCTAAGATCTAAAAGTCCTTTAGTATTTTATTTATTGTAACAATTTTATTTCTCTTTGTTCTACCCCCCAAATTCCTGTGAATGGAATATTTAATAACTTCAATAACTTATAAACAGAAAAATTCACCTATGGAATAAATGGAAAGTTAGTGAAAAAGACATAATATAAAGAAGCTATAAAGAAAGAAGCTATAATAAAATTTGCTCATTCTTATTGCTTCTTATACTTTATTGCATTTTTATTCTTGCTAACGTACAGTCTGTAGCAGTTCTTTGAAAAAAAGATCTAGGGCGGTAACCTTTCTCTCTCAAAATTGGTATGTCTACAAAATGCCTTTATTTCGTCTTCACATTTGAATACAAATTTGGCTAGATTCAGAAAAAAATACATTTAAAGTACTTTTTGTTTTGTTTCATAGCATTAGATGTTCTTGTTTCCGAAGCTGCTGAGAACTCTGCTATAAATCAAATTCTTGTATTTTAGTAATTTTTTTCCCCTCTCTGGTAAATTTTAGGATTCTTTGCTATATTTTGAGGTTCTGAAAATTTTCTACAGTGTGACTATATAGCTAAGCACTTGGTAACTTTTTCATTCTGAAGTTGTACATCCTTTTATTAGTTCTAGAAAATTCTTAGGTATTATTTCTTCAACCACTGTCTCCTTTGCATTATCTCTATTTTCTCCTTCACAAACTCTGATACATTAGATTTTGGTCAATCTAGAGCTATTCTCCATGATTCTTTTCTGTTAAACTTTCTCTTTGTCCATTTATCTTACATTTTGGAAGAATTCCTTAGGCCTGATCTTCCTAGCTCACTAACTTGTCCCTCAGTTTTTTAATTCTGTTATTGAGCCATTTATTAAGTTCTTACTGACAACAATTAAATTTTTCACATCCAAGACCTCCTCCTGATTTTGTTTTTTAAAAATCAAATCCCATTCTTATTTCATGAATGTAATACCATATATTATTTCTCTAAAAAAATTTAATCGCTCCTTTTGTAGGGCCCTGCGAAATGTAAATTCTTCTTGTTCTTGTCTTTCTCAGACTTTTGGCAGTCCTCATATTTCTATTTCTAGCCATTCTTGACCATGAGTTCATCTTTCCCAGACTCTCAGGTATCTCAGCTTGGGCAGCCAGACTTGGATGAGGGGCTAAAGCAGCTGCAGGTACTTGGGTTCCTTGTTTTCGGTGAGAATAGGGGGATGGGCAGAGCTGAAGACAGCAGCAGGTCTTCAGAACTTCTCTGGTCCCTCTCTACCAGCTACCTGGGGCTCTTCTCTGTTTCTCCATCTTCGGCCCTGTGAAGGAGGAGTGCACAGGGGTTCACAGGGCCAACTGCACCCACTACAACTGCTCTACCAAATGCTGTTCCTAGCCCTCTCCTGCTCCAGGGTTCCACACTTGCAGACATGGGGCCATCATCATTTTGCACCAGTGTCTTGGTTTATCCTTTTCTCCTCCCCATCTCCATCCCCACCTTCCAGTCTCTCTTCAATTCCTTGAAGCCTCTAGTCCCTTAAGAAGTCCACTTCTTGTTTTTAGGTATGGCGAGAGATTCATGTGTTTCTGCATATCGTTTCTGTAACTCTCTACATTTGGGGCAGTAGAGGGAACCTGCAGCACACACTTACTCAATCCGACATACTGAAACCATCACATTCAGAATCGTACCCTTAAACTGAGCCTCCTGAGCAACATATAGGATATATGGGGATTAGAAAAAACACTAGTACTTCCTGGATATGTCAACTGCATTCCCTGACTTCTCTAACAATTGCATTCTGGGTAGGTTCAGCCAATGGGAACCAGGGAAGACTGGAAGGGGGATGAGGGAGGAGACAAGGATGTCCCCTGGATGATGTCTTAAATAGCACGTGTGGGTGGCTTCTCCGTGGCCACAGCTCCTGGCAGGCAGCAGTCATTAGGGTCTAGCTCCTACTGGTCAGCTCCATGGCTTTTGGTAACGTCACCTTCTCCTGTGGTCCCTGTAGTCCTGTGGGTAGGAGCTCCTGATGTTACTGACCTCTGAAGCGCTTCATCATTTCCTATTTAGCTTCCAGCAAAGCCATCTTCTGTGCGATTTCCTGCATTCAGTTCTTTTTGTTGAAAGGCCTGGAGTGGTTTTGTTTTCTTGGCTGGATCCTGACTTGCAGATCAAAATTCTGAAGACACATTTTCTAAGATAATAATTGGTAATTCCTTTCTTTGAGGGGAAAGGAGAATCACAATAAAGAAAGTCTCAGCTTTCAAAGATCTTAATATCTAAGACATCCCAAGTTATTTTAAGAAGTGACATGAAAATTTGCAAAATGTGAATTTTTGGCAATATAGTCTCTGTAACTGCAAATATGCCACAAAGTAGTTTTGCAAGGAAAGATTTAGGGTCCTATCATATTATCAAACAGTGTTCTACAATTAGGAAACATTATCTTGGAGGAGTGAAAGCTTCGTCTATAACAGAAACCTTGCTTAAGGCTTCTCAAGCTTCAGATCCACCTCAGGGGCCACCATGAAACAGTTTAAAGAAAACTACTTTTATTGTCTCTCTTGTTTACCATTTTCTCTGTTGAAGGAGGCTTGGGTGAAATGGTAGAACATCTTTAGAAAAGTCTTCTGTGGCTTTTTATTTGGAAATAGAGAATGCCACTGCCCTCTAAGCCTAGTGCATTCTTACCGCTCCACAAATGCTTAATAAGCAGCACATGAATGACAAGAGCCACCACTGTGGCCCACAATCAGAGAGAGGAGAGCCACATTGTGCCACTGATATACAATAGGGCTGCAAATCTAAAGGCTCTGAAAGATGCCGCACTTGTATAAAGCCCTGAGTACCTGCTTTCATTCCCAGTTTGAGCTATAGTATATGGGCCATCTATTTATTAAAGGAGAAAGCTTACTTTGGAGTGGGATAAATTGGTGCTTGCAGCAAGATGCTGTTTAATACAAAGGATGTTTCTTGAATTCCTTTCAGATCTGAGCTCCACAACTTAAGAGTGTTTGGTGTGTGTGTTTTAAAATTGCATGGACTATTATACAGTCCCTTTTATTCAGCTGGCACAAGAAGGATATTCCCATCCTCTTTATGCTCTGTTCTTTACTTCCTCAAAGCTGAGGTGGCAAAAACACTGCCAAGCCTTATCCAGCTTTTCATGGAAAGCCGCCACTCTTAACTGGCGCCTAAATGCAATTTCAGACTGTCCCAGGAGAACTTCATGCTTTGAGGTGAATTCATAACGTTAGGGCCAACAAAGAAGTTAACATAAACTTTCACTGTTAGAAAGAAAAAAAGTCTGCAGGCTTACTGTAGGAGCTCTGCTTCTGTGAGTGCCTCTGTCCTCCGCTCCCCAGTGACAATGGCCAGTTCATCCTTCAGCTCCTGGATTTCCTTCTGTAGACGGATAATCATCTACAAATGGCGAGGAGGCAGAGGAAATGTCAACTTTTCATTAAGGTGAACTTGGTGGCAGAGAACATACATCTTTTAAAATGATGAACTATTTTAAAGACATAAAAATGTATAATGACATCAAAAGCACTCCTATACCTACCAGCTAGCTTTGTTAAATCTTAACATTTTGTCGAAATAGTTGAAGAATTTTTTTAACAAATAAAACATCACTGATGTAACAGGAATCCCCTATTCCTATTCCCCTTCCATCCTTCCCGGGGGATCATTGTACTGAATTTAACGGGTATCATTTCCCTGCATGTTTTCATACATTTACTCCATATGTATGGGTGTACCCATAAATAATGTATGGTATCATTTTGCATGCCTAAATTTTATGTAAATGTTACATTACTGCATGCAATTGCAACTTGTTTTTCCCCTTTACATTATGTTTTTGAGCTTATTTATATTGCTTCATGTGGCTCTAGTTCATTGATTTTCATGGATATAGAGTATTTCAGTAAATGAACATATCACAATTTGTTCAACTATGTCTCTTGTTGATGGACATTTCGGATTTTTGCTTTTGCTATAAGTGTTACTGTGAATATTATAAATCTCTCTGGACACATATGTCAGAGTTTCTCTATAGTGTGCACTTAGAATTACGATTTCTTGGTTGTGGAGTATGTGAATCTTGCCTTTATTATTACACATATGGTTAAATCACTCTTCAGAGTAGTTGTACAAATGTACATCCCCATCAACTATATATGTAAGTTCTTGTTTCCCCACATTTTTTGTCACTGTGTAATCTTGACAGATATTTTAATTTTGCCAATCTGGTAGGTATAAAATGATATATCACTTTAGTTCTAATTTGCATTTTTGTGATTATTAGTGAGGTTGGTCATCTTTGCATATGTATATTGGCAGTTTGGGCATCTTCTCCCGAGAATTATTTGTTCATTCTTGCCCATGTTTCAATTGACTTGTTTTTCTTTTCCTTATTGATTTGCAGGATTCTTTATATGTTCTAGATGAGAATTTTTTGTTAGTTTTATGCAATGCACCTGTTTTCTCCCAATCTATGTCATGTTTTTCACTTTGTAGTGTTCTTTTTGTTAAATGAAAAACAAACACCACATGTATTCACCATTAAATTGGTACTAATCGATCAACACGTAAGCATGTATGAAAGTAACACTCATCGGGTGTCGGGCAGGAGGGAGCGGGGAGGAAAAGATGGGTAAATTCACACCTAACAGGTGCAGTGTGCACTGTCTAGGGAATGGGCATGCTTGTCGCTGTGACTCTGGTGGTACAAAGGCAATTTACGTAACCAAAACATTTGTACCTCAATAATATTCTGAAATTAAAAATAAAAGAAAGTTCCGAATCTCAATACAATCTAAATAGCAACTCCTTTCTTTATGGGTTATACTTCTGTGTTTTCTTAAAGAAAATCTATCATACTGAAACCCATAGAAATTTATTCCTATAAGATCTTTTAAAAGTGTTAAGGCTTTGATTTTTACATTTAGGTGGATTTTATTTTGTGCAAGATGTGGAATAGGGATTAAATTTTAATTTATTTTTATATGGTTAACCATACAAGATTTGCTATTATAATTATATGACATGTTTACATATATAAATGTGTCTGTTACTGGGCTATTGGTTAAAAACATTTGCCTGTTTGACTACATGTATGGCAATACCATACTGTTTTAATTACCATCTCTTGAGAAATTTTGGCATCTAGATAAGACAAGCCCCTGTCATCTTGTTCTTTTCCAAAATAGATTTGGCTATTCTTGGCAATATTCTTTTCAATATAAATTTTAGACCCAGCTTGTCAAATTCTACCAAAGCTCCTTCTCACATTTTAACTGGAATTGCCTTTAATGAAAAAGCTACTTTGGTAAGACTTGTCAAATTAATGATTAAATCATCCTATCCATAAACATAGTGTAGCTTTCCACTGATTCCTTTCTATAAAAATTTATAATTTCCTCTACCAATATCTTATATATCTTTAATTATATTTTATGCCAGGAATTTAAAGGTTTTTGTTGATATTATAAATGGAATTTTCATAAAATTATATTTTCTCATTGTTGGCTTCTGGTGTGTAGGAAGGCAAATTATTTCTATGTATGGATAACGTAACAAATAATTTTCTGAACTTTTTTTGGTTCTGTTTATCATTAAATACTTTTGGATGTTCTATATAAGCAATAACATTGTCTGCAAGTAATATAGATGTTTTTATTCTTTTCTAATTCTCATATATTTTATTTCCGAACAATTGTTGGACAATTGATTGTCTGAACTACAACATCTAAGTATAATTCTCAAGATATTCTTGTTTTTATCCCTTCTAACATTTCGCCTTTAAAATGATGTTTATTGTAATTTGAGGTTAATATCCTTAATCAGTTTAAAGATTTCACTTATATTCATAGTCTGATGGGTCTTTTCAAGGTATGGATGAATGTTTAATGTTCTCAAATACTTTTTCTGCAACTAGTGATAAGATTATATAAATTTTCTCTTTTAAACCGTGAATGTGATGAATCATATTAATTCATGAGATTAGCTTTTTACTATGAACTATTTCATACAAAATGGGATAGAAGAATACCTTGTATCCGTTACTTACCTTAAGCGAACACCCACGTATCCACTACTTAAGAAATAAAACAATGCAGACCCTTTGGAAGCCCTCACCCATGTATAGCCTTCCCTAAATGAATTTCCCATTACTGTTATTCTAAATTTTGTTTTTATTTTTCCTGTTTCTTTTTCTTTTACTACACATTGATATATTTCTAGTGACAGATTATCCTTAAATTCCTGAAATGAGCCCAACTAGGTCATGATACCACGTCATATTAATGATCTTATGATCATAATACAAAATTAAACAAAAATTAGCAGGCTGAATTCAGCTTTTATTCATTTTCAAATATTTGGTATTACTCCAAACTTAAAAAAACAAAACAAAACATTGAGTGTAGTCTTTTTTCCTTTTTCCTTTCCTCCTTCCCTTCCGTTTCCTCCCCACGCTTCCTCTCCCCTTCCCTCCCTTCCTGCCTCTCCTTTCGGCAGCTTTGCTCATTTCCTAACTTCTTTGCTTAGAGGTTTCCAGACTAAGAGAGCTGTAAAATTAGAACTTCAAACCCATGTGAGGTAGAGCCTAAGGTTTCAAATTTTCACAGAAACTACTTTTTGTTCTACCTGGAGTCCAGTCTAAGGCAGACAAGCCGCCCTAACATCTCCCTATGCCAGTAGCTAGATTTTTTTTTTTCTGGTTCACCCTTTTGCTGGTTGTATGTTGAGGAGAGGAGAGGATGTCTTAGGTTCAGTATTCATCTTGCAAAGCCCCAGGCCTTTCTGTCTCTTTGTTATTACTCTGCCGCTCCACTCCAAGACAACTGCAGTCTCAGCTTTGTTTCTGGCCCAGGAGAATTCTCTTACTTCCTTTCAACCTGCAGGTATGTATTTCAAAGATACTTGTGGAATTTTATATGGTGACTTTCAAGTTATCTGAACCACATCCACAGGACCAGAAGTCCCGAAGAACATGATACTGAGTGTTTTGAACATGTCAGTGCCCCTAGAATTTTATTTAAATGTGCCAGACAGTGTGGGTTTTGTTTGTTTGCTTCTTTTCAAAAACATTCTCAGTATTATCAAGCTACACAGAATGAAAATTCTAAGACAAGAACTTTGTGAGTCATTCATTTTACCCTCTTCTAAATTAATATTGATTCCATATTTTCTACTTTTACTAAGACTTTTAAAGTCAAATCTTACATCAAATTATTTTTCTATTTTATTGAATAGAAATCTCAAAACTAAGCCCGATTTCCATGGTTTCAAGATTAGTAGAGTCACACCTCCCATCAAGTTAATGGAGGAACTCTGGAATTAGAGCCAGCTTAGGAGATTTTGGCCCATGGCCACTCACCACAGCTCTGGTCATGTTCACAGTTATTTAATCACCTTGTTTCTCTGAGGTACCAATACTTGTACAGAAAGCAGGGCAAACCCTTGGTGATCCTGATCATAAAGGGCTGGCTCCACGATTGCCATTAGATTTTGAGAATAATATATACAGAATCCCCCAAACCAAGCTTTGTCTTGGGTGGTTTGTAGGACAAATTCTCAGTCGTCACTTGTGCTTCAGACAAGCTCCACACATAAAATAATGAATAGTAATGTCAGTTTTTAGAAGCAATCATAAAAGAGACCAGGAAATAACACTTGTCAGTTACCAGATTATTTTGCACCAGGAAGACCTCAACATTTGTTCAATTATCAGCTATTAGCTTTTGACTCCTCATATCTCTTTTCTTTAAATCTCTCACAGCCTACATCAAACACATGATAATATTTACCTTTCTTCAAATTCCTCAAATTCCTTCAAAGAAAAGTCTCTCTAGCCAAATTGAAAAAAAAAAAATCCTCCAGTGTCTAATATGTTTACTTTCCTTGAATTATGAACTAACTTTTGTCTTTAGGCGAATCACTCCATCACCGTCTTTCTCACTCTGGACAGCAATGCTACAGGCCTGACGGAAAGGCAGGGATACCAAAAAGCTTCACCCGAGGAGGAGTTCATGTTCTGTTTCCTTTTTCTAGCAGGAACACTGTGCGGTCTGGTATCTGATCACACAGGTCCTGGAAATAGATCCTGCTTCAGCCCTCGGTTTCTCCGGAAGAGAATTCCATCAGGGGAGCCGGGTGCTACCTGCGGTGAGCAGGATAAAACAGATAGCTCCATATTCCTTTGTCTTTCTTTCCTTCTATCTTTCAGTGAAATGATTCCAGGGGAGAAGGGGCAAACAATCAGTAGGAAGTGATTAATATGGGTAACAGTGATTTGAGAAATGTTTTTTTTGAATTTGAGAAATCTATAAACGGATCACTGTCAGTAAAGATTTCACATCTTTTTTTTTTAAATAATGCCTACTACTAATCCTAATAATAGCTTCTTTTCTAGAGAAATAAGAAAAGCTGAGTAATTTGAAAAATAGTATAATCTTTTCTCTCTCTTTTTTTATTTTTTTGAGACAGATTCTCACTCTGTTGCTTGGGCTAGAGTGTGGCAGCGTCATCACAGCTCATTGCGACCTCAAACTCCTTGGCTCCAGCAATCCTCCTGCCTCAGCCTCCTGGGTGGCTGACACTAGAGGTGCGCACCACCGTGCCCTGCTAAGTTTTCTTTTTTTTGTAGAGGCGGGGTCTTGTTTTGCTCAAGCTGATCTCAAACTCCTGACCTCAAGCGATCCTCCCGCCTTGGCCTCCCAGGGTGCTAGGATTATAGGCATGAACTACTGCGTCCGGCATATATAATCTTAATTATAGAATTTGACAAAACTAAGATATTTTATTTTAGCATTTTCAGTGTTGTCATGAGTTGATTCGGTGCTGCATTTCATTTATAGAAAACTAACAAAATAGAAATAAGAGAAAATATCTGCATTTATAATGAGTAGCTGAATCAGGTAACATGTAAATTTTTTTTTTTTGCTTAAAAAAGGTGCTTTGATAAAACAGTATTTATTATTATAAAACTAGAAGCTTGGCTATTGTTCCATCGATCAAACCCACAATTGATTTCTAAAAATTTCTAGCATTAGTAACAGATCAGTTATACAAAAGATGGTTCTATTTATTCTCCATTAGGACTTCTCTTTCTTTATAAGGTTTTATAAAACCTTTCTTTATAAGGTTTTTTTATAAAACCTTTCTTTATAAGGTTTTATAAAAAGTGGCCAATTATTGTCTCTAGAAAGTTAAAGTGGTGCAATTTGAAGGGCTAGGTCCTGCATAAATACAATTGGGATGATTCTGCTGAAAGAGTCCTCAGGACTTACTACTCATCTTCCTAAGGAAGCAGGTGAGAAGACCATGGGCTCTTGAGTCAGGCTGTTTGGGTCTGAAGTCAGTACTGTGACTCTGAGCCAGATTTAACACCTTTGTGCCTCAGTTTTGTTATCTGTAAAGTGGATCCAGAGATAGCATCTACTCATAAGATTATTTTGAGAATTAAATAAGTTTTAATACATTTCTAGCACTTGGAACATTGCCCGGTAGAGAGTAAGTGCCCCTGCAAGTTCTGGCTAATCTTTGATATACTGATTTTTTTAACATGGTCAGTTAGAAGTTGCTTACCAATCTGGGATCGATTTCTTCATTGAGAACAGCTTCATTCTTTATTAGCGCCACTCGCTGTGCAAATCTACACGTAGATATAGACTCCTAAGAAAGCAAAATGACTTCTTAAAATAATATGATACAGAGCGATATTGCTCTCTAAATAAAACTTTTTATTCTCAGAAGAAAAGATGCACTTGTAAAGGGTGATATGTATAAAAGAACACAATGAGAACATATGCTTCCCAATTAGGAAGCTTTGCTCTAGGACATTATTTTTTAATCAAAATTTTGCTTTGGCTTAATGAAATGACCAATGCCAAAAAGTTGGAGGTCCTAAGATCTTAAGTGGCAAATGGTACAGTATGTATTTTCAACTACTGATCTGTTAAATCATAACTATATATAAACATCATAACCATAGCAGGTACCATAATCCATAAACATAAGACTATAAAATAAATGTTTGTAATAGACCAAAAAGAGAGGCTTTTCAAGGCACTCTACAATCAAAGGCTTGGTCTTGTTTTGAGAATTACCCTACCACTTTCTGTTTTCCTCTCTTGGAGAGCATGTGGACCCCAAACATTAAAGCGAAATGTGTGAAACATCAACTGGCTCTAAAGGAACTGAGAAAAAACATTCAGCAGCTAGTGCCTGCCAAAGCAATCTGGGTGCTGCACCCAGCAACATATCTAGGGACATATCTCAGAGATATCTCCAAGGTATCCAGATCTTAGTAATCGGGACCAAACTGAGCAAGAGAAGCTGAAGGGTCACCTCTCTCATTTCTCTGGGTCAGGTAACTAACCCATCGGCAGGCCTTCCAAAATTTATACATGAGGCTTCTTCAAACCATCCCGGGCTATGTGAAGTCAGTTCTCAAATGGGGAAATAACGATGGTGGCAACTATCCCAAGGCTTGAACTCTGTAAGTCATTTACGTCTGAAGGAATATCTCAACCCTGCTGAAAAAGTGGAAACCCACATAGGACACTCAACTCGATCTCATGAACTAGCATAAAATCCAGAAAAAAGCCAACATACATCAATATTCCTTTTCTCCAATGAGAGTGTTGCAATCATTGTTGTCATGCAGTTCCCTCCCAAACTGTCTCTTAAGACACTGGTCATCATGGAGTTCCTATAAGGAATGTGTGAACGGTGTTTTTCTGAAAGGGCAATGATAACCTGTGGCAAAGTGGAAAAATAATGGCATTAACTTAGTAGAAAATGCATACCTGACAAACAAGTGAGCTTCAACAGCAATGAAAACACAAAAAGAAATAATAACTAAATGCAGGGTGACACTCAAAACTTGGGCACAGAATAAACATCTTAACAACATTCAATACAAAAATGGTCAAGACAGAATAAAGTAAATGTAGCATTGTAAGCCCTGTAATTTTTGGACAGATAAAAATAACTCGTATAGAATTGGATACACTATTATTCTGTTTTCAGCTATTGAAAAATTATAAAAACACAAGAGTAAATCATGTCTGATTACCTTAAACCTACCAAAATCGGGCTACATGCCCTATCTCCAAGGTAGACCAGACAGAACAATAAATAAGAACTATGGAGCTTATTAGAGATTTTTCTTTTCTGCTTTTCATTAGTCTAGCCAAAGGCGTGCTGATTTTGTTTATTTTTTCAAAGAACCAACTTTTTGTTTTATTAATCTTCCATATAGTTTTCTTGTTGTCAATTTCATTTAGTTCTGATTTGGTCTTATTAATTTCCCTTCTTCTGCTGGGTTTGGGGTCAGTCTATTCTTCTTTTTCCAGCACTTTGAGCCAACTCATTATGTTTTCTATTTGTGATCTTTCTGTATTTTGGATATAGGCATTTATGGAAATAAATTTTCCTCTCAGGACTGCTTTAGCTGTGTCCCACAGATTTTGATAACTTGTGTCTCCTTTGTCAAATAGTTCAAAGAGTCTTTTGATTTTCATCTTGATTTCCTTGTTTATGAAGTAATCGTTCAGCAGAAGGTTGTTTAATTTCTATGATTTTGTGTAGAGATGAGAGTTTCTGTTAGGATTTATTTCTACTTTTATTTCACTGTGATCTGAGAAGATACATATTATGCTAATTTCTATTTTTTAAAAATTTTTTGAGACATGTTTTGTGTCCTAGTATATGGTCAATGTTAGAGAATGTCCCATGAGCTGATGAGAAGAATGTATATTCAGTGTTTTTTGGGTAAAATGTTCTGTAAATGTCAGTCAGACCGATTTGTTCTAGAGTTCTGTTTAAGTCCATTATTTCTTTGTTAATTTTCTGTTTGGAGGATCTGTCCTGTGCTGTCAGTGGGGTGTTGAAGTCTTCAGCTGTTATGTTGTTGCTGTTTAGTTTGGTTAGACCAAGTAGAGTTTGCTTTATGAATCTGGGTACACCTAAGTTGGGTGCATACATATTTAGAATTGTTATATCTTCTTGTTGAACTGTACCCTTCACTATTATATAGTGACCCTCTTTGTCTTTCACAACTTTTGTTGATTTAAAGACTAAGTTATCTGAAATCAAAACCACCATGCCAGCCTTATTTTGGGTTTGGTTTGCTTGAGATATTGATTTCCACCCCTTCACCTTGAGTCTAAGTGCATCCTTGCTAATTAGATGTGTTTCCTGAAGACAGCAGATACTTGGCTTGTATTTTTTTATTCATTCAGCCAGGCTATGTCTCTTGAGAGGGGAGTTCAAGCCATTCACATTTATGGAGAGAACTGTTAGGTGGGGCAAATTTCTGTTCATTCTGTTGGGTTGAACTTTGTTGTTTTGTTTTCTCTCTTGAGCTATTGTGGTGTCTGGCCTTTGATCTTTAGCTTTTGAGTGGTTTTACAGTCTTGAATATTTATTCTGCTGATTCATGTGTAACTCTGTTTTGAGTACTTCTTGGAGGGCTAGTCTTATCTTGGTGAATTCCCTCAGTTTTTGCTTATCTGAGAATGTCTTTATTTCTCCTTGGTATATAAAACTTAGTTTTGAGGCCGGGCGCGGTGGCTCACGCCTGTAATCCTAGCTCTCTGGGAGGCTGAGGTGGGCGGATCGTTCTGAGCTCGGGAGTTCGAGACCAGCTTGAGCAAGAGCGAGACCTCATCTCTACCAAAAATAGAAAGAAATTAATTGGACAGCTAAAAATACATATAGCAAAAATTAGCCGGGCATGGTGGCAC